>SSNP01000011.1:3960133-3984855 GCA_006937955.1 Pachypanchax playfairii | reverse complement strand
GGGGGGGGGGGGGGGGGGGGGGGGTCCGTCAGGCCCACAGGATGTGGGTTAAACAGCCATTCAGAGGTGACACCTGTTTCTGTTCTCTGTGACGTTCATTCATGCAGCCCAGCTCATGGATGATGCTATCTGTCTGGAATTTAGGGAGGAAATTGAAGAAGCTTCAAAAAGCCAAAAAAGACATGGAGTGTAAATCAGGATGAAGACAAAGGAAACCGACTGAGGAAATCCTCCAGATTTTAACTCGTCTCCTCAGACGTCTGGAAAGAATGTTGCTTTGTTCCTGTTTTACAATCGTAAAAAAAAATTTTTTTTTCTCCCCCCCAAAAAAAAAACATCCTGGTTAGAGGTCGTCTTTGAAATTCTACAATAAATTAAAATGTTATTTTTATTAAATTCCCCTTGTGTGAAAATAATATTTGAATGAACGTATAAAATTGATTAAATTAAACATCATCTTGAAAAGTTTCTTTCAACATGTGGCTTGTTAAAATAACTTGACATTAGTGCTGTTGGATTAATTAACAGCTAGTCACAGCAGTGTGAAGTGCAGTGGTTCATGCAAACATCTTAATAAACCTTTAAATGTCCATAAATCTTCTATCAGAGTGTTTCTTCTGCAGAAATATGCTGAAATTCTGAGAAAGTTCTACAGTGAGCTGATTCCACCTCTTATATCTGCTGCACATCCTGTAACACTCAAAGTAAATTAAAATATAATGTAAATCTGTTGCTGTGTTTAAGTTTATAAAAAAGGATTAAATGTTTTAGATATTGTATTTTATGAAGACAGATGTCACTTTGAAATGTAAATATCTGTTAGCTGATTAATCCTGGTGTCTCCAAATTAAAGTGGTTAACAATTAATCTGAAACTAGTGAGTACGATCGTGTTGGTTTTTTACTTCAAACGATCTGCACTTTAAGACACGGTTATATAGTATATTGAAAAGTTCTTATAATTTTTTTTATTCTGAATTTGTTCGCAGTTTTACTGATTTTTCAGCTCAGATTAAACATGTTTCACTCATTTAAAAAGGTCAAATAAAAGCTTACACTGATCTGATCTGGCTGCTTCACTTCCTCCTCAGCATCCTGGTCTGTCTAAACCTGAAGAGAACTTTTATTTCTTCTCCAAATTTCTTGATAAAAAAAATTACAATAAATCTTTTTAATAGTCTTTAAAATGTAGCAAATGATCTCTGTAAAGCAGAAGGCATCACTAGTCCAGAAAAGGAAAAATCTCAGTCTAGAAGCCCCAAATCCGTCAAGCAGCGACTCCAACAGGATTCAGTCCAAGACAGTTCTGTCAAATACACTTTAAAATGACTCTAACAAGCCCAGCTTGCTGCTGCTTCGTCTCACTTAGTCATGAAACCTCGTCCTTCCTGGATTTCACGCTCATGTAGCCGGACACTGAGCCGCCTTACGCTGGCAGAGCCTCCAAACTCGCCTCCAAGAGGATCAGCCACTGATCTATACAATATCCTGTAGGAATGCTGCAGGATATTGTAAGTGTGTTATATAACATTATCCTTTCAGTTGTGAGAAGGCCACAAATTATTCCAAAAAGAGCTGAAACCAAAAACAAGAAGCACTCAGGTTAGTGAGAGAGAGTCAGTAGAAGTCCAAATAAAACTAAAACAAGCTGTAAGAAGGTTGTTGTTGTTGTTTTCTTGGTAAATCCTAACGACCTGCATTTTAAACAGATAGAATTTAAAGATAAATGTTTAATTATTGTGTTCATGTGTGTTTGAATCTGTAATCAAGCAGCTGTTTTTCTAATCAGGTAAATCAGCACCTGTTGAGTCAGAATCCTGAAGGTAAAACGTGTTTTCTGCTGCACATGGAAACATTTTCTCCCTCAGAGATAAGAAGCTAAAATAGAAACTGAACTTTGTTTTCAAGAGGATTTTTTTCCTTTTCCCCACGTTTCTGTCTGCAGGTGGAGAAACTTTTCTCCGCCATCCTTCAAGCCCCACAGGAGGAGGTGAGTGTTTGCTATTCAAACGGCAGAGCTTTGGGTGAACTGTCATTTGATGCCTGTCAGGAAACTGAACTTAACTTTGTGATATTTTTGACAGTCATACAAAACTCTTCTGTTTCAAAGCTGATATGAATGCAGCTCACACGGCCGACGTGCTGCTCTCAGATGCAGCTACCTGCTCAGGTCTCATGCTGATGATGCATCTTTGTAATTGCACCACTTGAACAATGATTGTTCATTTTTAATCAACAAGGGGGAAAAGTCCGATGAGTATTTCTAGATGGTAGCACTTCAGACAGGGAGGGAAGTTTATTAAGATTTTGTGAAGAAAATGTAATGATTTGTTTAGGCTGGTGGTAAATTAAAGTTTCTAGTCTGTTTAGGCTGAGCAGTTTAGTTTAAGTCTGATAGATATTGTATAAAGATAATTAAATTAGCACAAATTCAAAAGTTTTAACCTGGAAATAAATTAAAAACCTACTGTTTCATGCAGGATTGGATTTTTAACTGATTACGAGTTTGACTCTCGTGACTTTTTATTGCTAAATTTAAGAGTCTTATTGCCTCCAGTCCTGATCTGTGTTGCCTAATAAAAGAGGTAGAAAATCTGCTGGATAAAGGAAGTGACCTGAGGGTTCAGGCTGCTTTTTTATTAGACGAGTACATGGAACCAGATGTTGTCAGTGCATGTGAGGAAAACACCTGTAGAGGAAGCACCACACTGGGTGACCACCTGGTGAATGATTACCTGGATCAACAGTGACAGTGTTTGTATCAGTGTGAGATTAGTGATGCTGTTCTTCTATAGAAACATGTCTGTAAACAGATGTGTGTGTCCTGTTTGACTCTTCAGCATCAGTTTTATTTAGATTGAGTTCATCACAAATAGTTTTTATGTTCATGAGTTTTATAACATTCAGTTTTCTGTCAAACTGAAATCAACTGTGTTTATATTTGTTGGTGTTTTGACACATCTGTTGTAGGATTTGTCCACTTAGTTTCAGATTTTTTAAATATTTTTTTTCTGTTTGGATGGGTTTAGTTTTAAGACTTTGAGAAATCTTAAAACCTGTTGTCATGATCTGATTCTAACACGTGATTAATGTCTTTTGTCCTGTTGAAATCTCCATGTGTCCAAGTCAGAGGACTTTTGAGGAAATTTTGCTCTTGTGCTCAGCTGTGAGCGCAAATTAAGTTCTAATGTGTTGATTTTTAAAACAAACTTTTTATTTTGGTTGCAGATTATCAGCATTTTCCTTGTTCTGCTTGTTGTTGTTTGTTGTTTAGGATCATCCTGCAATTTGAGAGAAGTCAGATTAATTACATTTGGATGTTATCTAAGTATGAATATTCGACACTTTGACACATGCAGAATTGTGGAGGGACAATTTGAGTGGTTTGAAAAACTGTTTGACTGGGTGCTGACATCAGGTTTTAGGAGCTTTAGGAACATATGTTGTAAAAACACAGCCTGTATTAACTCCCGGCATGGTGACAGTATGTGTGGGAGTTTTTTATGAGAGCATGCTAATGTGTTTCTCAGATAAATGACTATTTGCAGGTTGTTTTGTGTGTTCCTGTGCACAAACAACACTTTGCAACCAGTGAAGTGTTTCTCCGAGTTTGCTCAGATCCTGTTATTTCCTCTTTTCCTCCCACCTCCTGATTTGAGGTGCTGATAAAAGCTGATGATTCATGGCTTTTTCTCCAACTGACCCCTGTTCGCCACTGCTTTTATTTCCAGGTGACGAGCGAGCAGACAGCCAACATCTTTATACCTTTCTTAAAAAAATGGGAGAAACTGCAATGCGACATTCACTGTCAGCTGCTTCACATTCCTGTTCAGAGGTGGATCATTTACTGGTTTAAACCATATCTCAGTGACTAATTCAGTGTCATCATCTTTGTCCCATCAGTCATCTGATGTCAGAGGACACTGATGACTTTGTGCATCTTGCTGTGACCCGACAGCTGGTCTCACCAACAAGCCTTCAGAATGTGACCAAGTGGTTCTGCTTCCTTTGTTATTGTCAATAAGATGCAGACAAGGAATGACTTCTGTGATGGTGCTGTTAGCGATGAAGATTAATGCCACCACCAGGCCAGTGTCTCCTATTTAATAATGCTTATTCATCACTGTCAGCCAACACCGACTCAAAAAGAACTAAACGGGTCTATAATTCTACACGATGCCACATAACCAGAGTGAAATGATTTTTACCTCTTTATTTTTGCCACCAACAGTTTGTTGTTGTTGTGTTTATGTAACCTGACATGTTGAGTCTTTGTCTGTGTGCACTCTTGGAAGCATCTCTTCTCTTTGGAGTCATCTGGGTTTGTGGAGATTTGCATACAATTTTCGAGTCCGAGCCAATCACGGGGACTTGTGAAGCATGTGTAAACATCTTTTTATGTGATTTGAAAGCTCTGCACAACCACAGGGTTCACAGAGGAGATGAAAGGAGGCTGGAAATGAAAAGGGAGAACAGAACATTGAGGGGGGGAGAGAAATAAGGGACCTCTGGCCTTCCACTGCTGTGTGATTGAAAGCCATTTTGTCTTTTCTGTTTCTGCTCGCGCTCTGTTTGTGTGTATTGCCTCTTTTCTCTCTGTGCTCCCACTTGCTTGGTAAGGCATTTCTCTTCCTAATAGAAAATAAAGACCAGAAAGTGACCAAGATGGGGCTGCCAAATGAAAAACATGGAGTCTGTGACTCGAGGCCAAGACCTGTCCGTCCAGGTCCCAAAGTCTGAATCTGATTCTTTTTGCTGCCACTGAGTCCACACCTCGTGACTCTGAATAAAGATGTCAGAATATTTATGGTGTGCAGTTGGAGGATTTGGCAGCTTTTTCAGGCTGTAGGTGTCATCTGGTATTTATGTGAATGACAAATTTAAATGAGAAGGTGGCACATGCACCTTAATCTCCCTGTAATGGTGAAAATTAGATGTGACTGTTTTTAGAAGAAATTAGTCATTTTCTGTCCACACATCAAATATTTGTTTATGTGAAAAGACTGCAGTGTTACTGGTTGTGCTCCACAATTCTAAACCCAAATGTAATCATTTTGGTAATTTCAAAATAAAATAATAATAATTCAAAATAAAAGCATGAATAAAAATTTAATGTGACACATGAGTCATCTAAACACGTCTCACTGCTTTTTAACAGAAGAAAACTTTAGCTGTTTTATCGTCTTCCTGACAACTCAACACCAATTGAAAAGCCACATTCAGTGACTGTAACAGCACATCTTAATCTGTAATCTTACGGATTATTCTGTGTCTTTTCTCCGCCGTAACAAGAGGCAGAGCTTGGTTTAGTGTGTTCCTCAGATAATTTAACATGTGGACCTCAAACAGTGAATTAAACCTGTCGTTGCACTTTGTCACAAGAACCGATTAAACACTTCTTTTCTTATAGAAACCAGATGTTGACACCCAAAACAAGCTAAAAAACCAAATCAAAAGCATTTACAACATTTTACTTTAAACTCATCTGCTGCAGAAGAAAATCAGTTTAACCTGAGACTGTTTTTACAAAAACAAGTGTGAAACTAAATGAAAATGTAGAATGAATAGAAGAAAATATAAAATCATTTGAAGTTAAAAGTTAATGCCTGGACTTCTCCGGTTCTGCTTTGCACAACAGAACTCATTTTCTTTCATAAATAGGTTTTTTTTTTCCAGTTTCTTCACAGGTTTTATCACTGAAAGGTGAAGGCTGATAAGAGTGCTGTGAAGCCCCCTCACTTTTCAATCAATAAACGTGCACAATTTTGGTAAATTGTTGTGCTCTGGAGTTGACAGTCAGTCGCTTCCACAGCAAATCTGCAAGCTTATCATAGCTGAGAGATAATATAAGAGTGTGGCCTTGCTCTGAGCTGTGTTTCCAAAGTAATTTGTAGAAAAATGTGTGTTGCAGCCAAGGAGAGTGAAAAAACCTGCACTGCAGTACATCGAATGTTTTCTGATAAGATGACCCTGATAAAGCTTTTTTTATGCAGAAAACTTAACCTGATTGGATTAGAGTCAGTTTCCTCCTCCTCTGTGTATCCTTCCACTCCTCATTGTTTTAATAGTCTGCCCTCCAAACATGGTTCGCCCACCACCTCCTCGTCATTGTCCAGATTTGGCCTCCAGTTCCAGCATGTAATGGCTGAGAGGGTTAGTCTGTGCTTATCCTACACATCCAGCTTATCTAGGACTGCAGAGACGGAATAAAACAAAAGGCTAAATAAGGGATTTGGTGCTATCAAGACTGTGGCTTTTCTCCTCACCCTCTAGCATGAACTCTTTTCCAGATAGCTTTTTCAATCACAGGTTCTACTTCAGCTGCAGCCCAGTCTTCTTCATGTAGCTGTTCTGACTGAACTGATCCCTAACGATGAAATTCAGTTCGTAACCCTGAGGAAAAAAAACAGCTGTCGGATTCCAAAATCACACAGGAGACGTGCAGAACACGTGTTAACTTTTCTTTTACTTAACACATATTCATTTCATGTTTTACATGTACTTTTCACATGGTTTTACTTCTTAGTTTCACAGACACCTCAGCTTTTGGTCAGCTGGTTTGGGGGGTGGTCCTATGGAAGGAATACTTTTGAGGCTCATATTAGGAGCTTGGAGGGGAATTGGATCTGAGGTTGGATGAAATTCATCCTGAGTTCCTGAAGGTCCTGGATGATACTGGTTGTCTGGGTTGACACGCCTGTAAAACATCATGTGGAGGGAACAGAAAGGTCGTGGTGGTGGACCACAGGGGGTCTACAGCTACAAGTCTATACCAGGATGCTGAGACAGCTTCCTGAAACCTACAACAACTTCCTTTCAATGAGGGTTGACAGTAGCAACCAGCGTCAGTGCTTATGAACTGATCAATTATCCATACACTTATTTTTTGTAGGTTTAATCTTGTATATTAAAACATATGAAGTAAAAGCGAACTACTAATAAATCCATAATTAGACACTGGACTTGGCTGTATTATCAGGTTAATATAGTAAAGCTGTTTTTAACATTAAAATCTTGAACTTTTCTCATGTAAACATGTTTTTCTTTGAACACTTTACCTTCAGCCTCCATCTTGCTCTTGTGCTGAATTTGAGATTTGTTTGCCAGAAAGGGGAATCCTCACAGTGGATTGTGGGAAGCAGACTTCAAACATCTTTTCTACACCGTCTGTTCTGTGGAAGATTCTTTTTAAGCTTTTCTCACATATAGTCTAATAAACAAAGCTCCCAAGTGTCTTCCAAAGTCAGGCTTTTTTTTTTTTCTTTTAGTGCAACAGACGTCTTTGGAGATTTTTCTTTTTTCTCAGCTTTGTTTAAATTTGCCAAAGAAAACAGATTTTGGAAAACAGCAACAAAGAGATGAATAACTGATGTTTTCAATTTAATTGAAAGAGTAAAACTCGTCAGTTAAGATCTGCTGATCAAAGATGGAACCAGGCAAAGTACACGGTTAATTACCCATTTAGCACTGACAATGCACCCCCCCACCCCCCATATTAAAATGTCTGGAGTTTGTTTTTCAGTTTATTTTTTTTTCCGGGCTTATTTTTACCTCCTTTCGGAGGAGTTAATACAGACAAATAGTACAGCGTCAGCAGACATGGTGACAACTTTCAAGATGATCACTAGACTGTTGAAGATGGACAGACTGTTTAAAACTGAACACAGGGACATAAATGAGAAGTTACAGCCAATTAAAAATGACTGCCCCCTAGCGGCTGGTTCCAAGGCAATTTGTTAAAGAGGTCCTTCCATTAAAACTTTTTTTCTGAAGTTTCTGTTGAATTTTTTAGCTCCACAGGTGTTTTTACCTTCATAGTGGGTGTGAAAACAGGTCAACAACTTCTCTTTTAGTTTTAAACTTTTAAACTACGCAGGTGGCGATAACACCTGAGTCCTCCCGAGTCCGAACGGCCTGTATCTGTTTCGTAACAACTCCTTTGTTCGTTAGTATTCAGACTACATGTGCTGTTGCCATGCGCAGTGGGGCAGGAAACAGTATACCTTGCTCTGATAGGCTAGTTTGTTAGCCAATCTGAGTCCAGCAAATCAGCATAATGAATATTAATGAGTTACAGCCGGAACCAGACGAATTTTGAAAGGTCTGTTAATCAGTGTTTCCTAACATTTTTTATATATAAAATATTTCATATTACTGGTTAATACTTTTTTAATAATTTTACAAACTGAAACTACACCACAGATCATTTTTCCAATGTGTTTTTATTTTTGTTCCTGTTCCATGAGTAAACATGGAGGCCTCATGTATCTAGTTTGGGGGGGGGCGACTCCAGAACTCGTAGATCACTATCCTGCATGTTGTAGATGTTTTCCTGCTTCAACACACCTGATTCAAATCCTCAGCAGGTCAGTGAGTCCTGTAGAAGCCTGTTAACAACCCGTTCACCTGAATCAGGTGTGTAGGAGCAGGTAGATACAGTCCTGAGAGTTTTATCTTTTTATTTTCATTTAAAAAGATCTTTCAGTTCTGATCAAAGTTGGAATTTTTAGGTGCTTTTCAGTACAAAGAAGGATGCGATGGAAGTTAAATGTCTTCGTCCAGTCGTCTTTTATAAAAACAAACTCCTAAGACAGCATGTCCTGATGACTGAAGATAAACCAGTTTCACATTATTCATAAAATGCTCTTGTTCCAAAAAATGTCTCATCCCTGGTCTCCATCAACTTACATTTCCTGACACAGTAGAAAACATATTCAGTGGTAACTTTGAGACTTTTCTATATTGGTTAAAGAGCAAATCCAAACCAGTCTAACAGCTGGAGTTTCATACCTGAAGCTACACATATTGTGAACTCGTGTTTTCCTTTGACCTTTCAGTAATGACCACAGAGCTTATACTCCTGTTGCGAATAGATCTTTCTCAATGAGCAAATGTTTTGCAGTGCTTTGACACTTAACCTTTGCTCACATCTGCGCTGGTCCATCAGCTGCCAAATCTGCTCGTGTCATTGATTTTTGTTTTACGTAGAAACTCTGTGCGTTAGCTTCTGGATGTTTCTCTCAGAAGAACTAATTTTGTGACTTTTCTGTTGACATAAGGTGACTGAACTTTTACTGTTGTGATTATCAGTGAAGATAATGAAAAGAGCTTTGCAGACTGAATTTCCTGGACAAGATGTCGTACAAACAGGTTAGACGGATTTAGATAAAGTTTTAGCTGTTTGAGAGATCAGGTTACTTGTTTTTACTTTTGATTTAACCAGACTAAGTCTGACTAATGAAACATGCATTACATCGTGCTACTAAGCTGTTGACACGCTGCCTGTTTTATATCACTTCTGCTCACATTCTCAGTCTATTCCACTTCTTTTATCATGTTTTGAAGTGAAGCTGTTTGACATGCATTAGATGGCTCTGTCCATTTACACTCTATCAAAATAAAAGCCTGGCCCCATCTATCCATAAATGCTGGGGTTATGGATATAATACAGATAAGTCTGCATGACTTGCTTTCTCTAAATTGAAGCAATTTTCTAATCCTGCCATGCGAAAGGCCTTCAGCATACACAAGTGCTTTGTTAGTGTCCCAGAGATTCTTGTTACCAGGTTGTTTGACATGCAGTGTTCAGGTGTTTGAAACTGCAATGTCAGTTTTAGGAGAAACATTAATACATTTCTTATTGTCTTTAACAAAAATACATTCAAATTTAGAATAAAAGGTGCTTACTATAAATTAAAATAGCTTTATCAACACAATAAAGACCAGATTTCTAGTTTTACTTTTGATGTTTTGGCAGTATAACTACCAGAGCTGAAGTTTGTTTTCAAACAGCTGCTTGTTTTCAGGTTTTATGAGAGAAATATCATTAGAAATGTCCCTTCTGAAGCTCTTGTGTGTTATTTACCTTTAAAACTGCGAGTTTGGCTGTTTAAATGGTTTTCATGATGGCCTGTGAAGGTGTTACCACGAGTATGTATGTGTGTGCACTTTCTCTGCTCTCCTCATGCTGATTATGATTAAATAGAAAAGTGCTGGAAGGATTCATCCTTCAGAGACCAAATCCCAATCTCAGCTTTGAAGAAAGTTATTAGAATCTGAACTCATACTGGGTGTTTTTTTTTTTTTACCTGTGCCACCGTTTCATCCCATCACCAAATTAATGAAATCCTGCCTTGGGTTTTTAAAATGTTGCTGACAAACAGAATCTACTTTTACTACGAGCAGGAACAAATCCATTTTAAATGGTCATAAATGAGTCTTGTCCCACTTGATGGGTCCCTGTTGCTCCATCACGTCTGTCTTCAGTCTTTTCCATTTAATGTCTCGATGGGAGTTACAAGCTTCTCAGTCATTTTATTCCCTTGATGTGGAAGAATAAACTTCAGAGCACCGAGTCTGAGATGAAGTTGAAACCTTACACAGATATTACATCATGCTTGTCCAGGATGGGGTAAAATTTTGGACCCGGCTGCGTCCTGCAGGACAGCTTTGATCTTGACCGCCTCGGCCCTCCCTCCCCTGGGTCAGATACAAGAACAGGTCAGGACTTCTCTTAAATTAAAGTCTCTAAATCCTGTTCACTGGATGCCGGAGATGCAATTGGTTCACCCATGACCTTTGACCTTTCCCATGAGGTTTAAAAAATGGTAAACCATCTTCATGAGAGGAAACAGACCTGCATCAAACCTTGTGTTAAAGAAAAGGGTCAAAAACACAAAATAATTTAAATACTGAAAATGAGACAGTTTTTCAATTATTTTCAAACAGAATAATTAAAAAGAAAAACTAACGAATGAAACAGGTTTGTACCCAGAACCTTTTTAATCTATCAGTGCAATCAGGTGAGGCTTCTACACCTGTTGACAGGTGTTCTGACCCATTCATGAACAAACTGCTCCATCTGGATGAAGGGTTCCTTCTCCAGATCACTTGTTTCAGTTCCTTCCAAGGACGCATTCAAGGTCGTTTCAAAACAGTCAGGTGTTCTTTTTTTTTAGTTTTTTGCCATGTTTATGGGGATTTTCAATGAGTTTTGGATCCTGTTTGTAGTACCTGCAACTGACACCACGTTTTCTGATACTAATCACCACATTTCATCTTGATGGTCTCAAAGTTTCATTGTAACCTGCAAAGATTCAAGACACTGTGTATCAGGTAACACAACCCCAAACTGAACAGCGTCTCCTCCATGTTTAACAGCAGGCATCGAGTTCTTTCTGTTAATGCTTCAGGTTCCCTTCTGCAGCCAAAACCTCCAACTATGTCTCATCAGTCCAAGGACAGTCTTTCAGCAGCTTTGGGGCTTGTTCACAGGATTTTTTGTGAATTCCAGACTTCCAGATAAAGTCCAATCATTTTAATCCAGTTCAGTTAGATTATTAAAAACTATTTTGTTGAACCAAAATTTAAAGTATATGATTTTCAGCATTTTTTAAATTACTTTAGTCAGTTTCAAATTCTTTCACTGCCCTCTGGGTTTTACCTTTCTTAATGGAAGGAAACCAACAGTTTAGCCCACGTCTGTAATTCTGAGACAAATGATAATAAGAAAGTATCCGTTCAGAGGTTGACCTCTCTGTTTGTCCTTTTTCCATCTCCAACCACTTCTTGCTGTCAAGGTGGCGTTGCCAGGCAACAGCCAAAGAGAAAAAGGATTCGTTGTGGCAAGGTTAAGACTTTTTACCTCACACACCTCTTTCTCACACACACACACACATATGGATCTGAGTGGGATGTTGCAAATCCCCCGAAATCCTTCTTGACTTTTTATTTTCATCTGATTCTGAGCCACCTGACTCTCTGCTCTGCCTTTTATCCAACTCGGACAATGAATTTTCCAAAACTGATAGAAAGGAGGGGCCTTTGACACCAACCTGTTTTTCTTTCCGAGTGTTTTCCTGCAGCTGTTATTCAATGGGCACGTTTCTGAGAGGATTTATTTAGAGTAACATGTTAGATTACTTAATTACTTTTTTGTTGTCAACAGGTTTGTTCAAATAGAAAAACAAAAAGACAGACTGAATAATTTATTTCATGACCTGAAGACAATCTGTTCATGTAAAGAATGTTGCAATTTGTTACCTTAAACATGGAGTTCTGTGTATGAGGAAAAAAAAGTGCTTTATTTTGAAATGTATGTGAGCAGGGAATTATGTAATATTATGAAATCCATTAACATTTATTAGAAACAGTTTGATCTATAAAAAGACTTAAGTTTTTGGTTTAAACATGATGTTTATGTTTTTTGGATGCAAGACTCTAGAAACAAAATGTGAAAAAATTCAAACAGAAACAGGTCAGACTTATATGTGCAATGTCAACCCAAGTGACCTACAGCTCCATGTATAAAACACAATGCAGATAAAACACCTTGTATCCTGAAAAACTGTTACTAAATATGATTAAACATCAGAGTTCATGTGAATAGTGTTACAACAAGGTGACAAGGTATTAATGCATTCCTCCTGCCTCATTAAGGACACTTCCTTTTAGGAGTCAGTGTGTTCTTCAAGAACACAGTGAGACGATGAGCAGCTACTGCTACATAACAAGCATCCAAAAGGATGAACAAGTATCTAGTTCCTCACAAACATTGTGCAACATCTTTACTACCATACAGAGTTTCATTGATGTAAGGTTGGTAAATATTGTGCCGTGTATTCAGTGAAGGTACATCGCCTTTTTGTGCAAGCTTTTTGTGTTTGAAAAACTAACTTAAAATAAAATGAAATAAATCAATAGATTTTCTTATCCTGAGTGCAGCCCGGCCTGAACGGAAGTGATTTGTTGGCTTTAGGGTCAGAACATGGATCAGAGATACCTGCAGGAAGGACGTCGGGTCAATGATGGCTTTAACATGAAAGAAGGTATTGACACACCTGATCGCAATATTTAAACCCAAACCATAAACGGAAAAATAGGTTTTGCAAAAGAAGCAGCTAGTTTCCATCATACTACGCTTAATAATTCTGTTTGATTCATTCATCAGTTTTTGTAAGTTGCTCCATGAGATGTGAGAAGTTAAAATCTTAGACAAGAAAAGATAAAAAAAAAAAGGTGATGAAGAAGTCTGAGATGTTCCTTCCTTCACTTCATGTTGCTGAAGGGATTTAATTTTTGTTATTCCTGCAGGCTTTTAATTTGTATGTAAGGTAAGCGGGAGGAGAGTTGAGTGGGAGAGAACATGGAGGCCTCTTGGGCATAAGGCAGCAGGGTAAACAAGCTTCAAAGCCCCAGCAGCAGCCTTAGACTTGACCCAGGGTGAAGAGCGACTCATTAGTTACATGCCAGGCACCATCTGGAGTAATCACACCAAACACTGTGGACTTATCTGTCTGAACTCCCAACATACTGCAAATAAATTCAACAGGGTGCAACATTTAGAAAGAAGGAATTTTTGAAAGAAAAACACCTTCAAAATCATTTAGTTGGATTTATATATATATATATATGAGCAGTTTGCATGAGTAAATGGAAAAAATGTGCAAAGAAACATTTTTTTTTTCTTAAAGTTACAAGAAATTTCCTCTTTGATTCAATCATTGAACCTGCAAAACAACATGAAAGCATTTTTTCCAGTTCCTGTTTCATACGTGAAATGAAATTTGTGTCCAGAGTGACGGTAGATTCAGTTCTTTATTGAAGATGTTTCCCAGGAACTAACAGTTGCAGAATAAACCTGAGATGCTTTTATAGAAACGTATACATTGAGAAAATACTAGATTTATTACACCATTGATGCACCGACCTGATCGTGCAAAGAGGAAATAAAAGAGTCCATCACCCCCTCAGATGGTTTCTCTGCTCATCTGATGATGGATAACCAGGCAGCAGATGTTTCAGGAAGTAGCCCATTGATGACCATCCTGGAGGAGAGTCCTGATCAGAGTTCATCTCCACACCCCCCTCGTCTCACCCGCCCATCCATCACCAGCTGAAACTGGAATCTGCCCTCAAGCGTCAGCGTCTGAACATCTAATGAGATGCACGGAGCTGATCTGAGCGCGTGTAACATCCTTGGAGGATGATGAGTGATTGTGATGCCGGGTTGTTATGAAATCTGATGTGATTAGATCCAGGGACAAAAAAATAACGGTTGTCATAGCAACAGGTCTGCATCAAATGTGGCAGATCAGCTGAAGTGAAAGCTTTTTTCTGCTTTATTTGCAGAGTAACGAAGAAAACTTGGCTTTTAAATCAAGTTTGACCTCCATGAGTTTCTGGTTTCTCACAGGAAGCGGCAGATAAGTGACGGATCATTTGATGGATTGCTCCAGGATCAGCAGTGATGTTTAAGTTGCACTGAACTAAAGTAATAAATTAGAAGTTTATCCTGAAAGGCAAAGCTGTCATTTTCCAATCTCCATTTATGGTCATCAGTTTGGGGTAATTTAGTTTAGATGTCTGAGGAAATGTATGATCTCAGTCACAGCTTGTCAAACTGCTCCTTCAGGCAGAAGCTCACAAATGAATCAAATGAGATGTTTGTGGATACTGAATTTTTCATGGACAGGTTGAAAAATACAAAAAAAAAAACATCAAGAGGACTGAGTCAATTTCAAGTGCAACAAAAAAACTGCTGAATGCAGGTAGGATAACTGGAATATCAATAAAACCAATCCTCAAGGTAGGTCTCGAGTGAGGCTATATGTCTAAAAAAACGTATGTTTTTTTTACTTTCAACATCTATAAACACAACCAGTTAGCAATAGGCTAAAAGCTTTCTGGAGAAAGTTAATGTGAACTAGCTGAGAGACTTTCTTACAGTCTGAAATTAGATTAAATACATAATTTCACAAAAGAAACTTTTCAGAAACAGAATTATTCAGATGAGTGTTTGTAAAATAATCCAAACTTAAGGTCAAATTTCATTGTAAATGTCTGTTTTAAATAAACTGTCATTTAAACACAAATTTTAAGTTCACATTGTTAATCTGAATTATATTATTTGTTAAAGTTGTTCCAAAGTTTGGCTGCTGACCCTTTTTTAGAATCCTCCAAATCCTCTTTGTGTATCAGAGCTGTTGAAGTTGAACCAGGAAACAACTTTACCTGAAAGATAAAGCTCAGATAAATGTTTTTAATGCTTTTCTCTTTTGTCCGAGATGCTAATTCAGTTTGTGAAGCTGAATAGTGCTGCTGTTCGGCTCTGTGTGTTAATGGATGTGAAGTCAGAACTGCTCACACTGTTGAGTCACCCTATAGTATTTTACCAAAGGTTAAGTGTGTCCATCAGTTATTTCAGGAAGACAAACAGAGTCCAGGTTTAACATCGTGTGTGTGTGTGTGTGTGTGTGTGTGTGTGTGTGTGTGTGTGTGTGTGTGTGTGTGTGTGGGTGTGTGTGTGTGCCCTCCTGGGGACCCGTTTCCTGACTTTTACTATCTTTCTGGGGTCCGAGGGTTCTTGTGGGGACCGAAGCCTGGTCCCCATGGGGGGGAATCCCCTTTTTAGGGTTAGGGGTTAGGTTTATAGATATGGTGTGAATAGAGTTTTAGTTAGTCTTAGGGTTAGTTATAGATCAGTAATGGTTAAGGTTAGGAAAAGGGTTTGGGTTAGGTATAAATCTAGTTACTAAAATCAATGGAAGTCAATGGACGGTCCCCATAAGGATACCAAAACAAACTTGTGGGTGTGTGTGTGTGTGTGTGTGTGTGTGTGTGTGTGTGTGGGTTTGTATTTCTGACCTCCTGGGGACCCGTTTCCTGACTTTTACTATCTTTCTGGGGTCCGAGGGTTCTTGTGGGGACCGAAGCCTGGTCCCCATGGGGGGGAATCCCCTTTTTAGGGTTAGGGGTTAGGTTTATAGATATGGTGTGAATAGAGTTTTAGTTAGTCTTAGGGTTAGTTATAGATCAGTAATGGTTAAGGTTAGGAAAAGGGTTTGGGTTAGGTATAAATCTAGTTACTAAAATCAATGGAAGTCAATGGACGGTCCCCATAAGGATACCAAAAGAGACTTGTGTGTGTGTGTGTGTGTGTGTGTGTGTGTGTGTGTGTGTGTGTGGGTTTGTATTTCTGACCTCCTGGGGACCCGTTTCCTGACTTTTACTATCTTTCTGGGGTCCGAGGGTTCTTGTGGGGACCGAAGCCTGGTCCCCATGGGGGGGAATCCCCTTTTTAGGGTTAGGGGTTAGGTTTATAGATATGGTGTGAATAGAGTTTTAGTTAGTCTTAGGGTTAGTTATAGATCAGTAATGGTTAAGGTTAGGAAAAGGGTTTGGGTTAGGTATAAATCTAGTTACTAAAATCAATGGAAGTCAATGGACGGTCCCCATAAGGATACCAAAACAAACTTGTGGGTGTGTGTGTGTGTGTGTGTGTGTGTGTGTGTGTGTGTGTGTGGGTTTGTATTTCTGACCTCCTGGGGACCCGTTTCCTGACTTTTACTATCTTTCTGGGGTCCGAGGGTTCTTGTGGGGACCGAAGCCTGGTCCCCATGGGGGGGAATCCCCTTTTTAGGGTTAGGGGTTAGGTTTATAGATATGGTGTGAATAGAGTTTTAGTTAGTCTTAGGGTTAGTTATAGATCAGTAATGGTTAAGGTTAGGAAAAGGGTTTGGGTTAGGTATAAATCTAGTTACTAAAATCAATGGAAGTCAATGGACGGTCCCCATAAGGATACCAAAACAAACTTGTGCGTGTGTGTGTGTGTGTGTGTGTGTGTGTGTGTGTGTGTGTGTGTGTGTGTGTGTGTGTGGGTTTGTATTTCTGACCTCCTGGGGACCCGTTTCCTGACTTTTACTATCTTTCTGGGGTCCGAGGGTTCTTGTGGGGACCGAAGCCTGGTCCCCATGGGGGGGAATCCCCTTTTTAGGGTTAGGGGTTAGGTTTATAGATATGGTGTGAATAGAGTTTTAGTTAGTCTTAGGGTTAGTTATAGATCAGTAATGGTTAAGGTTAGGAAAAGGGTTTGGGTTAGGTATAAATCTAGTTACTAAAATCAATGGAAGTCAATGGACGGTCCCCATAAGGATACCAAAACAAACTTGTGGGTGTGTGTGTGTGTGTGTGTGTGTGTGTGTGTGTGTGTAATCAGGTAGACAATGTTGTCTTTCTAAACAGACAAAGAGATCTACCCTCCGTGTTGCTGCAGCCGCACGGCTCCGACTGTTCGACTGGGTGCAAAAGCCATTCAGCTCTGAAGGATTTGAAAAACAGTGCAATCGTTGTGAATTTAAATGGGTTCAGGGCCCTGCGTACAGATGGCTGGGTACAGAGCCAGATATGGTGTTCAATAGTTCAGAGCTCACTCATTTCTCTCTCTAATCAGAGCCTCTTTCTTACTGCTGCTTTTTCTTTTACACACCTTGTAGATGCAGCAACACACACCAGGAAGCAGGTTGTATTTTACTTTCCTACCTCTCTCTTTCTTCTCTCTTTCATTCTTTAAAGGAAAGTCTTTCTTTCTTTTGCGGCCAATCAAGCAGCTTTACGAGGGCGGGGGCGTGCTTGTTGTGTAAAGAACCCGACCTCCATTTATTCTACTTATATCTTTACTTTTATCTCCCTGGATTTTTTTCGGATATGTGCACATTTCTTTTCTTTCCTTGAGACTCGGACTGTGAAGATAAAACTGGTCTTTATCGGGTATTACTAAACAGATGTACACAGTGAAACTCCCACACTATTGTGACAGATTAAAACCAACGTACTAGATTAAAATAAATTAGGTGCCAGTAAAAGTTTCCAGACTTTTCAGATCTCATCTGATGAAACGCTTTTAGAAATACTGAGAATTTAAAATGTTTCCGTTAAAAGGAGAAATAATCCTGTTAGAATCATTCTTACATGATAAAACAACTGCTAATGAGCAAATGTAAAGTTTAATTTGTGACACTCATTTATCTAAAATAACCCAAACATTGCTGGAGTTTAACACAAACCATTACTTGTCATTTGCAATGGGTTCCTTTATTTTCTCCTTTAAAACACTTATTTATTCTAATAAATTCTGGTTAAATATGCAGGAAATTGTTCCTTCAGTTTTCCAAATCATTTTAAAATGGCTGAACCATGAAATACATTCACGAGGCACATTAATATTATTATAATGCAGCCAAAATGAAAGAGTGCTTCAATGCTAATTATACATCAAAAGAACCGGCTTGTCATGAGACATGTGCAATTACTTTTCTCAATGTTCCCAAAAACCCCAAAGGAAACGGTGGAATCCCTCAAATCCTGATAAAATATTCTCTTTATTATCCTCAAGACTTTGTTTCAGTAGATTTTAACAAACAGCGAGTTGTTTGTCAACTTACTGCTCAAACACACCCAGAAACAACATTCAGACTTTAAATGGACTTGAAATGTTTTAGACAATAATTTTGTTGAGACAGTTTTTTTTTTTTCACACATTTTACTGTTTTGGTGAAATCAGTTGAGGTTTTATGAGGTTTTCAGATTTTGCAGGGTTTCAGAGTGAAGATGGTCAAAGATTCACTAAACCTCAACAAACAAATGTTTCTAACTCCCACAGATTTTACAACAGACAAATAAACAAACTTAAGGATTTTCTGTCTTTCAGTTTGTGTCTCTTGTTGCTCTCAGACCTGAGATTTTCTACAAAGTGCCAACAAAACGTACCATTTAATTCTATTACAGCTCTAGTTTTCTACTCAAAACTTGTTTGAGGATGTTTTTAACTCAAAACACATGCACAAAACTGTAAACACAGAAATTTACATACATGACCACCAGAAGTCCCAAAACTTTACAGTTCAAGATGCTTTTTGTCTAATTTTTACAGTGACTCTTAGTTTTTATTTTTGTGTGTGTTGTCTGGTTCTGTGCTGTTATGAGCAGCTCCACCAAACTTCTGCAGCTCCAACTGCTTTTTTTTCCTCTTTTCTCCAGGGTGGACTGTCTGAATCACCTGGTGCCTCTCACCTGTTTCTGTTTCTCACCAGATGGCTTCAACATTTCTTTGTAAATATTACTCATGTAGATGTTTTTATAATTGGATGGAGGCTTTGAGGTAAAGGTTTTTTTTAAGCTAAATACTTTTATTTTCTCAAATTTACACTTAATTTTCCTTCCAGCGGTATATTTGATGACTCAGCAAAGCTAAATCAAGTTGATGCATCACTAACGAGTGCAGTCAACCATTAACTATGAACAGGTAGATCTGACTGAAGGGAGAGGTGATGTGCACTAAGATACAGCTGCTGGTTTTATACTATGCTGCAGTCTGATGTGAACAAATATCTGTAAAATGTGGCAACAATTTGTTCCTCTTCTTATTCCAGCTTCTCATTTGGTACTTTTATCTTCCCTTTCTAACTCAAACAAAGCCCATGTAAACTAATCATTTATTACTCTCCTTGGTTTTGCTCTATGGTGGTCCATGTATTTTTTTTCTTAGTCCCTGGCATGATGTTATAGACATCTAATCTAAACAAGTTAATTAGCAGGGAGATAGCACTGGTGTAAACAGGGCTAATGAAATAAACACTGTCCTAAAAGAAGAGATTAGCAATTAAGCTATTGGAGCGCAGAGTCATTTATGTTCCATTGTGCTGTCTTTTAAAGCAGCACGGTAATAGATGCTGCTCCAGCTTGTATATCTGTGTGAGTGTGAGCCGTCGGTGATAATAACCTGTTCTTTCCTGTTAGTTTACCAGCTTTTGTTTACTGATAGACACTCTGGTTATTTTCTGTTTAACAGCTGCAGTAGTGACACTTAAGATCCTACACGTCCTCTATATGAGATGATGTTTATACACACATGGGACTGAGAGTCAGAGATGATGTTGAGTGCAGTCCCACTCAGCATTGATTTGTGAAATGTGGCTAGATTAAATAAATGTTAGTGCTTGTTTTCGTGTCTGATTAAATGAAGACAGGAAATATAAGTGCAGTGTTTATTTCTGCACATATGTGTGAAATTCCACCATGAGAACAATGTAAACACGGTTCTGTCACATTTACCGTATCTTTGCAGTGCAGAGACAAAGTGTTCATTAGGTTTCACACACACACACACAGAAAAACACTCTTTATTTGAGTGTAATTCATCTGGTCTGGCGCTGTCCTTGCTGATGAATGGAAAGTGTTGGGCTCTACAGCAGCCAGGAGGACTCGCAGCGTTTCCCCCTCTGACTTTATCAGCCACAACACCATTCGTTCTACGCATCTGTTTGTCCAGCAGCGGCTGGGGAAGTCGTTAACCCACAGGCCCTCCAGGTTCCTGAACACAGCGGTGCAGATGAAGTGATGGGAAGGAAGATTTATGAGAAGAAAGGAGGCCTCTCTCAGGCTTTTGATTATAGACTCTCATATAATTCACTAATAATTAATAAAAGGAAGTGTAATTTTTGTTCCAACAATTTAAGAAACTTGCTTCCCAGATGTTATTTCCTGTTTCTTATTAAAACAGATAAACAGCTTGGATTGTTAATCACCTGAAATTAAAATTAAAGGAGAAATTTTAAATGAAGTTTAATGAAGGTGTTGCTGTCCTTCCTCAGTTGTACTTGACATGGATTACTCTCACTTCCATCAGAGCTGCTGCTCCTCCCCATCAAATACAGTTAGCTGAGGTGGTTCAGTTGGAGAGAACCCGGTCATGTTCCACAGGAAGGAGAACCCTGTTCTCTACCTTGGGATCCCTCAGATGGAGCTAGAAAAGGATGTCTGGGTTTCCCTCTTGAACTGCTTCCCTTTATGATCCAATCCCAGATAAGATGAACATGACGGATGTCTTAAACTTCTTTTTTTTTTTTTTTGGGGGGGGGGGGTCTATCAATTTAATAAAACTTTATTAATCCACACAGGAAAATTGAAGAAGCTGAAATTAAAGTTAGATGAAGATAAACATGACAAGATAAAAGTATGACTCATTCTTCGCTTGCTGAGAGAAGTATAGTGAAAACATATGCAATATCTGATAAGTCTTGCATAACATTTCCTGAAGTATAAGTTTCTCATTGGAACAGTGTGGAGGAGTGTAAATGTACAGGAGTTCCTACGGGATTTATTTTTGTTATTTTCAAGCCTTGGTGAATCCAGGTCTGATTCATGCTCTGTATGTGTGAATCTGTTTTACACGTTTACCTGAATTTCACAGGTGTCTCAGTATTTCACTGCATCGAAGAATGTTTGTCTACTTATACAGTATGTTTTTGTTAAAGTGCATGTCACAACATTTTAACATCTCTCAGAACTCAGCATGCAGTTTTTGTTTTCAGCAGCACAAGTACATATTTTTATCATGACTGTATTTCCTGTCTGTGTTCAAGCTGCATGTCAGCTCAGGTGTTTGCTAACACGAGACGGTTTGCATCCCTCATGTCTCCTTCCTGAACAACAGTCTCTTGTAGCTCTCGGAATCCTGACAGACTGAAAAAGCCAAACAGAAAGCAGATGAAGTCACTGCATCGCTGCTTACGGCTCTTTTTAGACTCCATTAATTACATTAGTCACTGTCAGCCTTTCTTTAAGCTTGAAGTAAAGAGGTTTAAGACAAGTGGAAGATTTGGCTCATTTATAATTAGTATGTTTGATTATAATGGGATTATTTGTCTGACGGATGTTAAACTCATGCTTTTGAAACCAGAAACAGAAATTTGACTTTGTGTTGACGGTTTTCTGGATTTGGACATAAAACAACAACTGAAATGTAGATGCAAAAACTGTAACTAATAAAAACCTGAGAAACATTCAGTAGTTTTGTTTATGTGCAGATTTTAAAAACTGGATCAAAGATGGAAATTAAAATGTGACAAAATTTAAAAAGTATCAGTTTCTACTGGAATTAAAGTAATGACATGTGAACTGCTGACATTTAGTTCAAACTTCAACAGTTTCCATTAAAGGTATGGCGGAGGATCTTTTTCTTCTAGGTAGATCATCTAGATTATTTGTCCACCTACCTGTCAATCATTCTGGTGAAATGTCGTGCACATTTCTAGAACAGTGTAAAATACTTTTCCATTGATGCTTTTATTTTGAAGTGACCGGGAAGTTCCCGTTCAGTTAATATAGACGCCACCCATGTTGGACTTGCTGACCTGCTCTACATTTCAAAGTAATTAATAAGTGGTTGGATACACTTGGTTACAATAGTTTTCACTTCCTGCACATGCACACTCTCAGGTGTTTATGTGTAGCACGTGACACACAGCAGGCAGGGTCGTGTGTGCGTGTGAGCAGGACCAGCGGACCCGAAGCAACGGGGTGAAGAGGATGAGGATGGTGGGAGAAGACAGAAGGCACTGATACGAGAAGCTCTATGTCAGGGACGTTGGAATGATGACTGAGGGAAGAACTGTGAGCTGTGACACCGACAGCAACTTGTAAACACAGTGTGCACGTGGATACCTGAGAGTGTTGCGCAAACAAATCCTCTGCTGTACCTTTAAGTTTAATAAATCTTAGTCAATCCAAGACATTGATGTTTTCTGTAAAATCCCCACAGTCGAGGGTGAAGATGACAAGCAAGCCCAAAATCCTTCACAACATCTGAACCTCAGCGTTTCATCAAAACATTCACAAAGAACTGAATGACCAAAAGCAGCTTCATGATTTCACTCACATCTGCATCAAAAAATATTTTTGTTTTTCCCACTTTTTATTTCACAAGTTGTGCTTTTATTACAGAACATGTTTAAACTGTTATGTAATTTATTTGAGTTTCATCTGCTGCTACTTGAATCAGTTTAAAGCAGGAGTTGAGCTCAAAAAGTGAAACCAGATGGAAATATTTGGCCTGGCTGAGTCTGAAGAATGTTGTTTCATTTATTTTCTCCAAAAACTCATAAGCAAAATATGAGGTTGTGGTTTCAAAAGGAATGTTTTTCTCCTAAATTGGCTGGCTGAGTGGTAAATATATTTTCACCTGATTCTTGGTGAGAACACAGATAAGCCAGACTTAGAATTAAAGTGAATTTTTTAATCATTTTCAAATCTTCAGAGGAGTTTCTATAAGTTAAGTTAAACGTTTAATGTTTTTGTTGCTTCATTGTTTGTTTTTTTATTCTTCTCATCAGCACATGATGTGCATCATGCAGATCTCACCCAGTCAGGAGGAAGATTAATTTCATTCTAATCTGGCTGCAACTATTTTTCTGCCAAATCAAAACTCCAGTTGGCAGAAACATCCTGTTACAAAAGCCAAGTCCAGGTTGTCTCCTGCAGAAAATTAGCTCTTCACTTCTGAGTAATTGAATGTGTCTAAACATCATATTTCTTACTGTGGTGATAAATATAAAATCAGATGCGAGGAGATGATGTCATAAATATGTAATAGGAGGATATTCTCCCAGCACACGAGATTTTTAAAGATAACTGATTCCTAAAAGAAATGTAAAGATTTAAGCCGTTAAAATTATTAAGTACTGATGCCATATGGGAATAAAATCTTCCATAAGATTCAACTGAAACACAAAAAGAGTTTCAGATTATTTCTAATCTAGACTTCAATGTGAACTGTGTGTCCCTGGTGTCACATCAGAACAAGCATCACTGTCATTGAACTCGTCTCCTGACCGTGTGTTTGTCGCCATCTTAAAGATCATTGAGGGTTAAATGTCTGATTCTCAGGTTGATTAATCCATAAATCAGATTTAACCTCAGAGACAGAATATTTAACAGGATATCGAAATCTTGTTGACATCAGGTCACATGACGTCACCGGTCTGAGTTAGTCAGGAACAGGTTCTAATACCAGAGTGTCTGTCCATGAATTCTTTAAACTATTCTCACCATAAAATATAAAGTTGTAAAAACAACAAATTGATTTTATTTAAAAAACCAACCAAACTCGTATGAAGTTTTAAAAGAAGTGCATAAACTCTAATTTCAACTCTTCGGCACTCGCAGACATTTTGGTTTAAAACTGGTTGTCAGACCTTTTTTATGCCGATTTTTAACGCTTTTGTTCACCAAAAAGTTTTTAGTTTTACTTAAGAGAAAAGAGAACAAGTAATTTTCAAAGACACGCAGCAACAATTTCAATGATTTGTGTTCTCTGACTAGATTTCCCAGGAACTTTATATTTTTAATCTAACAATTTAGGATGTGCTTTAACAAGCTATTTACAACATGTTTATTTGAGTCTGTCAGTCACATTCATCAAAACTCTAATTTATTTGAGTCAAATTGTTATATTTTTTGGTCTCAGTCAGTTTTGTCATGTTTTTGTTGGTATTATTTTATTTGTCTGGTTTCAGGTTTGTAAACAGGATAACCTGGAACATGATGAACAGATATATGACAATCTTTCAGGACAGGTTGGGAATGATGTACGGACAAAATCCCTTCGATTTTTGGGAGTGATCGGATCATCGGCGGAATCCGTTTTTTGATGGATTTGTTATTGTGAGATCAGATCAAGGTGGTCTGCACTCTGTGTTCTAGTTTTGATTATATATAGTTTTACTGATTGGATACTGTCTGTATATTTCCACAGAAGTGTGTGGTGCTTATTTTCTGTGATACTAATAACACACACTGTTTTATGATACAGTGAAGGAGCTCCATCTCCAGCAGACTCAGCTCTATAATGTAAAAGCCTGGTGATTTCATCCACTTCAAATAAATTTAGTTGCAGATCACATAGACGAACAAACATGTTACCTTGGCAACTGTTGATCACACTTCAACCCTGTTATTATTCTCATGTAGAAGCTATGGCATGCTGAATTGTGCAGGCTTTGCACTGTAAACATTGTGATTTGAGTCTAGAATTTTAAAGAATTTAAGTTATATTTCTGTTCTTATGAACTTTAGAGTGTGTGTGTGTGTATTGGGGGGGGGGGGGGG
>SSNP01000011.1:3914577-3960123 GCA_006937955.1 Pachypanchax playfairii | reverse complement strand
GGGGGGGGGGGGGGGGAGACCTGGAGCTGGAGGATCCTTGCTGTTCTGAGCTCTGCTGGGTTCTGTTGGAGTCCCTCTCCTAGTTTAAAGGTTCTCAGCACTAAGTGCTCCAGTGACCACTGGAACCACTGACCTCTTAACTTTTCACAACCTCTCCATTTTCTTGTTAACCCTTCTCATGTTTCTTCTTCTTCATTACACTATCATTTTTTCCTGATTCTAACATGATGGGCTTAATGTTGATTTCCAGGCAAAAAATGTCCAATGAATCCCACAAACCCACTAATGAAAGTGTCCGATCAGCGTGGAGAGAATCAAAGCAAATGGCACAAGAAACACGAAGAGCAATCAAATTTATTTGATCCTTTTATTCAGGCACAAGTCCAACATGTGTGCACAGACACACTGATCTCATTCAGCAGTCTCATCTTGGAAAAGTGTGTTTGTTCTACATGGTTTTTGTTCTCAGAGCTGAGGTAAATTCACGTGTGTTTGCACATTAGCATAAAAGACGGAAGCAGCAGCGGGGATAAAGCACACAGAGGAGAGAGAGTCTTTCTGGTGTTTAAATGAGGTATTTGATGATTTGCCAAAAGAAACGGCAGCACCAAATCAAAGCGTTTGGGTACGTATAAGCAACAAGTTTGAACATGCAGGGATGGAAGATGTTTATTATTCAGCTCAACACGGGAGCTCGGTCTGTTTGTAGTTCAGTCTGCTTCTATTCTTTTTTCATTTTCTAAGATGAATTTGAATGTTTTTGTTTCTCTTCTTCGTGGTTGGAGGATCCTTCGACTGAACGCGCGGGGACAAAACGAGAACTCCCAGGATTCTTTAAGTCATGACACATTTCTCAACCAAACAATATCAAAGCTTCTTTAAAGTTCCAGAGCTGCAACAAAATCTGAGATGAACCCACTTTCTTTTCTGTCTCATGAAAATTCATTCTGCAGGAAGGAAAGCTGAAAACATCTGCAGGGTGACGATTAATTCCTGAACCCATCTGATGAAGGGCAGCTGTGTGCCAGCTGTTTACTCTGAACATTAAAGTTAAAAGCTGCTGAAAATAACATTCTTCTTAATAGGAAGTTGTAATAAGTAGTTCTTTGTACCACTTTCTAGTACGGTAAAGTATTTCTTTACTACAGGTTCTTAATCACTAACATTGACCTTATTACTGATTGTGGGATGTTAAGTTTCACATGACTGTGAGGTCAAATCTAAAACCCGTAGAGCTATAAGTTATTTGTTATTTTGTTTTGTGTATTTGGTAGATAGTGATGCGTTTACTTCCCTCAGCAGGTTGAAATTCAAGTACATTAACCTCTCCGAGCCATTTCCCATTCCTTACCTCTGTCTCAAGGTTAGAGAGCGCTCATGTTTAGTTTCTATAGAAATAAATCATCTCACAAGCGCAGACTGTTTATGGAGGTGTTTTCATTTTTTGTTTACATAATAGAATAATTAACCATCAAATTAATTGGACTGTAAAATAGAAAAGAACATCCAAGGTTATGTGTTGGGTGGGATTTTTTTTGACATGAACATGGCTCTGTGGGATATTTGATTTATTTATTTCTCTCCTTTCAAAAACCCAACAGAATGAACCAAACTGCTATGACATGGAGTTAATGGATGGCTTCAGGCTGCATGGAGACTCCTCATCATGACTAATCCCAATGACTAATCTGGTTGTAAATAATAGACCTGCCACATCTTTCTTTACAGTCTGTCCCATATTGCTGCTTTTTCTACTTTTAATATTCATAAGGGAGCTAGAAAGAGATACCAGTTGTTTTATTTAGCTAAGAACATTCAACATACAGTATTTTAAGAAGAAATTTTATATTTATAATCAAGAAATATTTGTAATTTATCTGATCCAACTTTAAAATTGCATACGTCATTTAATTCTTTGTTTTGATACTTTAGTTTATTTTATTCTGCAGTCAGAAAACTAGATCACAATAAACAATGTTAGGAAAATGAGTAACTTTCATTTTAACAAGTACCTGTTTCAAGAAAATGTCACAAATTAAACTGTTTAATCTCGTGTTAGATACATTTTGACATTAATCTATAACTATCTGAAGAAACATTTCCGGTTTGTAGCAAGTTACACAACTCACACAAAGTTTGGGATATTTGGCTTTATATAAAATCTGTGGAAAATGTTAAAAGTAATGGTATTTATAGAGAACAGTGCTACTATTCTTTCTTTTTAAAGGCCAACTCAACCACCTCTAAATTACATTCCTGTCTACAACCCTGGATTTAAAAGTTGCATTAGAAAGAGGCGTGGCCTGGAGGACCAGCAGGGCGGCAGTCTGAGCTGTGATTGACATGTAGCACTGACACACATATGGTGTATATATTTTAAAATAATTGTTCTCATTGAAAACTATATGCAAAAGCTAAACGATCTACCAACGGGTTTTTTTTTTTTTAAATCTAATTTAGATACTTAAACATAACAAGCTTAAACATTTAACATTTTTGCAGACAAAAAAAATTTTAGTATGTCAATAAACTCCACTTTTCATCAAACATATTTGTCTTAAATAATTGAGTTTAATGAGCTTTCACTGCTTATTTCTTACCTAAGGGGTATTTGTGAGCTTTTATGAAAGATATTTGTCCCCGAAATGATTCAAAATGCTAATGAAGTTAATAACTTGGTCCATCAATCTAGCAGACTGCTAGAAGCACCCTGTTAATGAAGGTTTGTGTGACACGATAAGTTGCATCAGCTTTGTTTTTGTAGAACCTTCAAGCGTGTTTACAGCTACACAGTTAATCTCACACATTTATAAGAAAACTGCTAGTCAAACTGTTAGAAAGGATTTAATGTTTAAGACAGTTTTTAATTCAAGATGGACTCTATTTCTCTTGAAGTAACATGTATGCACCTATCTGACTTTCACTCCATTAGGGAAATGTACTGTGACATGTTGCAATAATGGTATCTATGTCATCAAAGTGCATTTAAGATCTATTTGAGTTTTCCTGTAATTTATTTGTTGTTTTAATATGACTGCAGGTTTTATATTGAAAAGCAATTTCATGCCAGGTAGTTGAGACTCTATCTTAAGATGAATGTTGTTTGTACGTGGTTTCGGCGAGCAGGTAGATGCGCTGGGTGGAAATCCACCGCAGCTCAGTCAGAGAGAGAGAGGAAACAACGATTAGAGCTGTAGAGGCTTGACGTCCACTCATGGACCATTTCAGTCATTCTCAGTAGATTGCATTTCTGCAATTTCAGCTTGTTCCTCTTCACTGAAGTGGAGTGCAATAACAAACTCTTCATCTTTTTAAAGAAAATATGATTTCATAAAAAAGGCAGATTTCATGAATATTTTTACTGTAAAAAATATGCTGAATAGACTTTACAGAAATGTCTCTCCTCCAGGCTGTGTATGCATATGCATGAATGCTAAAGGTGTGCATGAGAGATGTTATAGTTTGGTTTTAACCCTCACGGGTGGAGACGTGGTGGAGACTCTGATGTGACGTGTCCAAACCATAAGTCTTTTCTTCAGGTTTTTAAATTGGAGCAGGGTGAGGTAACACTACCGCATCATGTCACAGTGGAAGCAGGAAATGTGGATAAATTGTCGTCACTGAAGTGCTTGTGAAAGCAGAGCTGCATGCAAAACCATTTTAATAATAATGCATATGCATCACATCTGTATAAATTAACTGGAAACTAGAAGAACTTTAGATTTGCATCCAGGTTCCAGATTTACAATAGAGGCTGATTAGAGTGATGGATTTAAGAGTAATGGATACTTTAGGAAAAGAGGCTTTTTATTATTTTTGGATTGAAATTGATTTCTCATTGGAAAGTTGGAAAAAATTGGAGAGAATATAGAAATTCCTCACAGCAATACGTCAGTTTGTTTCATTCTACTTACATTTTTTTCACAGATGTTCATCAGTACAGAAACTAAAACATAAAAAATGGCTGTGTTGAATCACTGAGGTGCTGGACTAACTGCGGGTAGCTGGCCCACCCTTTCGACCCACTTTTTCCATGAATTGCAACAGCAAGAGGAGGTACAGGCACAGTCTATTACCTCTGGAATGGCAGTGGAATTAGTCCAAGGTGGCTTAAGCATGTGGGCTTGTGTGAACCTGTTAGCAGAGTGCGAGTGCATCATCTTTCACAATCAGCCGCCTGTGTGATGTTCCGAGGAAAACGAGGCAGCTGTGGCTCTGCAGATGGAGTGGCACCTTGCTGGTGAAATCTATTTGGGTTTTATTTTGTGTTCTTGTGGTGTAAGACTGTTAGCCCGAGGCTAACTAAGGACAGAAATGGAGAAAAGAGAAAAATGATGCCCAACTTTTATATCTGGGTCAGAAACAAACCCCTGAACTTTCATTGTGGTAATACTATAGACCATAAATGAAAGTATTTCATGTGAATAGACATGAATTTGGTATTTGACTTTCAGTGTTTTTCTGTTGGAAGTTTCAACAGAAGTGCATCTGCTTTATGTTTGTTACAAATTGAGCAAGATCAGAGTTTAGACCAGAAAACAGGAGAGATTTCTAACATGCAGGATGAAAAATGAGCCAAGTGGATTCTGTTTATAAAGAAAACATGCAAAAAGAGAAAGTTGCACGCTGCCTGGGACACAATCTGCTCTTCTAGTAAATGTGTTGCACGTAAGACTGTTGTTGCTTTTTCTGGACATGTCCTCTTCACTATTTCTACAAATAAAACATTTTCCTGACTTGTATTGGCAGGAAATTTGTTATTTAGAAAATACAATGTCTTTAAAGCATTTTGAATACGATCAAATTAAATTTCTGTTTTGTTTTAAAGAAAAGCATATTATAAAAAAAATTATTTTACAGCAGGGTATTTTATTATATTATTATATTTTTTGTTTTTTTTATTTATTATATTATTTATATTTTATTGTCCTTATTTTATTATAAAGTTGAGAAAAAGTTTGTCTTTTTTGGGGATCAGCCGAACATCCCTGTTTGCAGATTTTTTTTTTAATGTAATTGTGAGGATCTCTGCTGCTGGTGGTGGTGAGTGGAACTAATTGTCTTGCAGGGCGTGGCAGCAGAGGATCATTGATGACAGGTGTGGATCGTTACCCAGCTCAGGAGAGCTGGGTACTTAAGCAGAGGAGGAACAAGAGACAGACGCCAGTTTGTTCCGCTACTTTACGTGGTACAGAGTGGCAAGTGAGCAATATTTCAGAGTGTGTTTTCGCAGTGATTAACCTGCCTTCTTCTCCTCATGTTCAGCCTGCTGTCCTGGAGCTCCTCTCCTGACAGCGTAACCTCCAGCGTGGATATCGAACCGCTCATAGTGAGGGTTGGCTCAACACAGGAACGTACCAGAGCTCCGTTGCGGTGCTACGCGACCAGCTCTCTCCCTCTGGCTCCCTGTCTGTCTCTGGCTTCCTCTGGTCCACACCTTCCCGGTCACCGTTCTGCTGTCACCCCTGTCGCAGTCACGTCTGCGCACTCAGCACTCGGACCCGGATCTCACATACGGAACAACGACAGCTTGGCTCACCACCCCTGCGGCAGCATTCTCGGATCTCTCCTCAACCCCGGACGTCATTCACGAAACCGTGAGTTAAGCGAGCACGATCCCCGCACGCCGCAGCTGGTTTCTCCAACTGTCACTAACCTCTCTCTCTCTCACAACCCCAGGACCGTTCCTGTCCCACACCAGGCCCGTCCTGAGTTTCGTCGAGCACAATTACTGTTTACTTGTATTTACCTTGGAGCACTGTACATAATAAACACTGTTATTCCTGAACGCTGTTTCCTCGCTCTGTGTGTGTCTGGAGTTTGGGTCACTTTGGGAGCTCGCAAAAAACCCCACCTGGTTCGAACCATGACAGAACAAACTGGCCAAGAGAGCTCCCAGACCCAGCTTCAGACCGCACTCACCCAGCAGGGGATACTGCTGGGAAGGCATGACGCGTTCATGCAGGAGATAGCGAGGACTCAAGCTAACTTGTCAACAGAGCTCCACAGTTTAACACAGCAACTCACCAGTGTCATGTCTCGCCTTTCCCGCAGTCACTCTCCTCCTCCTGCAGCAGCAGCAGCGACAGCGACGGCGCGATCTGACCCACCTGAGGAGACCGGCTACCGGCAGGTGGCCATTCCGGATCCGGCACCCTTCGATGGAGAACCTAAGGACTGCAGAGGGTTCCTCCGGCAGTGCCGGATCATCTTCGGCCGGGCTCCACACGCCTTCCGTTCCGACGCCAGCAAGACATCCTTTATCATCGGCTGGCTGAGGGACAAGGCTCTCAGGTGGGCAGACGCATACATTGACACTCATCCTCTTGAGACTTCTTCATATCCCCAGTTCCTGGAAGCCTTCACCACAACATTCTCAGACGGAGGAACGAAGGAGGACGCTATGCGGGAGCTGCTCGCCCTTCGTCCCCGTCCTCACCACATGGCTGACTTCGCCCTCGAGTTCCGGACCTTGGCTGCCCGTACTAGCTGGACGGACGAGACCCTGCGTAGTGTGTTCCACAACGCCCTCTCGGAGAGCTTAAAAGAAGACATCGCGAGCCGGGAGGAACCAAGGACACTCGATGGGCTCATCAGTCTAGCGACCCGGTTAGACCGCCGGACTCGAGGGCACTTCCGGGTACGCCATTCACCTAGTTCCGCTTCCTCCTCACCTGTTCACGTAAGTCCTGCACCTAACACCAGATGGCACTCTCCCCCCAGACGTTCACAAGCACCAGAACCCGTCCACGCTAGCAACACAAGGTGGCATTCTTCTCCCAGACGTGCACAAGCATCTGAACCCATACATGCTAGCAGACATATAGGGCCAGCACCAACCCATAGATGGCAGCCTCCCCACAGACGCCTTCCTTCTCCTGAACCCATGCAACTCGGGCAGGCTAAATTAAGCGCAAAGGAGCGCCGGCGCCGCCGAGAGACTGGGTCTTGTGCGTACTGTGGGTCGCCGCACCACGAAGTTTGTGCCTGCCCCGAAACGCCAAAAGATTAGGCCCGTCAGTGAATGTGGGGGTCCTGACGGGCCCAGAAAGACAAAAACCCCGGATGACGTTACCTGCAGCGATTCATAGACGACACAGTGAGCCCATCCCTTGCTCCGTGTTCATAGACTCTGGATCCGAGCAGAATCTGATCAGTCCGAGGCTGGTCAAACAGGGGAGGATCGCTACCAGGCCTCTGGACCGACCCCTGAATGTCACGGCCTTGGACGGCAGTACTATGTCTCGGATCACACACAGCACGGAGCCCGTCACCCTCACTGTGTCAGGTAACCATAACGAAACCATTTCATTTCTTGTCTTTCCCACTACAGAGGCTCCCCTGGTCCTGGGATTTCCGTGGCTGGCCCGACATAACCCCCAGTTCAATTGGAAACAGCAGGCCATCGTCGCATGGAGCGAGCCCTGCCTGCGCACCTGCTTAAGGTCAGCCACACCAGCCACTCCACCAGGTAAGGAGCCTCACATCACCCCACCAGACCTGTCCCGGGTACCCCCCTGTTACCACGACCTGGGACAGGCCTTTAGCAAGGAACAGGCTATCTCACTCCCACCGCATCGTCCGTATGACTGCGCCATTGACCTCCTCCCTGGAGCTCCGCTGCCTTCAGGCCGTCTGTTCAGCCTCTCACGCCTGGAGCGGCTGGCCATGGAGGAGTACATCTCCGAGTCACTACAGAATGGACTGATACGGCCATCCTCATCTCCAGTGGGCGCAGGATTCTTCTTTGTGGAGAAGAAGGATAAGAGCCTGCGCCCCTGCATTGACTACAGAAGTCTAAACAATATAACTGTTAAAAACAAATACTCTCTCCCTCTCTTGTCTGCAGCCATCGAGCCTGCGCACCAGGCACGGATCTTCACAAAGCTTGACCTGCGCAACGCCTACCACCTGGTGCGCATCAGAGAGGGAGATGAGTGGAAGACCGCGTTCAAGACCCCTATAGGCCACTACGAGTATCTGGTAATGCCTTTCGGGCTAACAAACGCCCCAGCAGTATTCCAGAATCTCATCAACGACGTTCTTAGAGACTTCCTGAATAAGTTCGTGTCAGTCTACTTGGACGACATACTAATTTTTTCCCCTGACATGAAGTCCCATCAGGGTCATGTACGACAGGTTATCCAGCGGCTGCTGGAGAACCGCCTGTTCATCAAGGCCGAAAAATGCGAATTTCATGTAACCTCTGTGTCCTTCCTAGGCTTCATCCTCGAAGGTGGACATGTCCGGCCAGACCCAGCCAAAACCAAGGCGGTGGAGGAATGGCCGGTCCCGCAGTCTAGGAAGGAACTACAGAGGTTCCTGGGGTTCGCCAACTTTTACAGAAGATTCATTAAAGGTTTCAGCACCATTGCCGCACCCCTTACTGCACTAACCTCTACTAAAGTTATGTTTCAGTGGAGTCAGGCGGCGGCAGATGCCTTCAGAGAACTGCAGCGACGGTTCACTCAGGCACCAGTGCTTGCCCACCCCGACACCTCCGTCCAGTTCGTGGTAGAAGTGGACGCTTCCGACGTCGGGGTGGGAGCAGTCCTGTCCCAGCGAGACAAGACGGACGGTAAACTACACCCATGTGCTTTCTTTTCTAGGCGGTTCACCCCTACCCAGCAGAATTACGACATCGGTGACCGAGAGCTACTCGCCATCAAGCTTGCCTTGGAGGAGTGGCGTCACTGGCTGGAGGGAACTGAGCTGCCAGTAATCATATGGACCGATCATAAGAATCTTGAGTACATCCAGGCAGCCAAGAGACTTAACCCCCGTCAATTCCGCTGGTCATTGTTTTTCTCCCGCTTTCACCTCAACATCTCTTACAGACCTGGATCCAAGAACGTAAAACCCGACGCACTATCCCGGGTGTTCCAGCACGATGACCCTCCAGCTCAGCCTGCCTCCATCCTGCCCTCCTCCTGCGTGGTGGCCTCGGTCACCTGGGAGATCGAGCGGGCGGTTCGTGCCGCACTTCAGCGCGAACCGGACCCAGGGGGTGGACCGCCCAATAGGACCTACGTCCCTACTGCCGTCCGAGGGCTTGTTCTACGCTGGGGCCATACATCGAGACTGTCCTGTCACCCCGGAGTCAGCCGCACTATAGAGCTGCTCCGGCGGTACTACTGGTGGCCGTCGCTGCACAAAGACGTTAAAGACTATGTTGCCGCCTGCTCCACATGCACCCGGAACAAGTCTTCGCATCAGCCACCATCAGGACTCCTCCAACCATTATCCATACCCTCCAGACCCTGGTCCCATCTGTCCCTGGATTTCGTCACCGGACTGCCCCCATCAAAAGGCAAGTCAGTAATCCTCTCTATCATAGACAGATTCTCAAAGTCTTGCCATTTGGTTGCTCTCTCTAAGCTTCCCTCTGCACAGGAGACAGCGAAGCTTTTGGTACAACATGTGGTCAGGCTCCACGGCATCCCCATGGAGATCCTCTCGGACAGAGGACCTCAATTCATTTCAAGGGTCTGGAGGGATTTCTGCTCATCAATTGGATCCAAAACTAAACTCACCTCTGGTTATCACCCACAGACAAACGGACAATGTGAAAGGCTCAACCAGGAGATTGAGAACCAGCTGCGGTGTGTGTGCTCGCTTAACCCCACCTCCTGGTCCCTGCATCTCCCTTGGGTCGAGTATGCGCATAATACGCACGTTTCCACTGCCACCGGATTGTCTCCCTTCGAGGTATGTCACGGTTTCCAACCCTCTCTCCTGCCAGACTCTCACCCGGATCCCCTTATATCCTCTGTACAGGGCCACCTCCGCAAGGTCCGGCGGATCTGGACGGCGACGCAGAATGCCCTGCAGAGGACGGCCGCCCAAAATAAGAAACGGGCGGACAAGAAGAGGATCCCGGCCCCCACGTATGTCGCAGGTCAGAGAGTCTGGTTATCTGCCCAGGACTTCCCGTTCAAAGCCACGAACAGGAAGCTGGCCCCGAGGTTCCTGGGCCCCTACAAGGTGGAAACCGTGATCAGCCCCACTACCCTCAGGCTGAAACTACCTCGCAACTTCAGGATCCACCCAGTATTTCACGTATCACAGATCAAACCAGTGCACACCAGTCCCCTCAACCCTGACACGCCACCCCCTCCGCCCCGCATCATAGATGGACACCCCGCCTTCACAGTGCGTAGGATCGTGGGAGTCCGTCCTCGGGGTCGTGGGTGTCAGTATCTCGTGGACTGGGAGGGATACGGCCTCGAGGACCGGTCTTGGGTTCCCCGGTCCGCCATACTCGACCCTTCCCTCATCACTGACTTCGAAAGATCTGCCGCATCCACATCATCCGTTAATGCCACCTCCTCCACCTCCTCCATCCGTGCCAGGCCCTCCTCGCCCCCGTCCTCCGCCCCGGCTCAGTGTAGGGCCCCTACTAACTGTGTGCTTTTTTCAGGTGTGGGGTCGCTGGGTCGGCCGCCAGGAGGCGTCCATTAAGGGGGGGGGTACTGTGAGGATCTCTGCTGCTGGTGGTGGTGAGTGGAACTAATTGTCTTGCAGGGCGTGGCAGCAGAGGATCATTGATGACAGGTGTGGATCGTTACCCAGCTCAGGAGAGCTGGGTACTTAAGCAGAGGAGGAACAAGAGACAGACGCCAGTTTGTTCCGCTACTTTACGTGGTACAGAGTGGCAAGTGAGCAATATTTCAGAGTGTGTTTTCGCAGTGATTAACCTGCCTTCTTCTCCTCATGTTCAGCCTGCTGTCCTGGAGCTCCTCTCCTGACAGCGTAACCTCCAGCGTGGATATCGAACCGCTCATAGTGAGGATTGGCTCAACACAGGAACGTACTAGAGCTCCGTTGCGGTGCTACGCGACCAGCTCTCTCCCTCTGGCTCCCTGTCTGTCTCTGGCTTCCTCTGGTCCACACCTTCCCGGTCACCGTTCTGCTGTCACCCCTGTCGCAGTCACGTCTGCGCACTCAGCACCCGGACCCGGATCTCACACACGGAACAACGACAGCTTGGCTCACCACCCCTGCGGCAGCATTCTCGGATCTCTCCTCAAACCCGGACGTCATTCACGAAACCGTGAGTTAAGCGAGCACGATCCCCGCACGCCGCAGCTGGTTTCTCCAACTGTCACTAACCTCTCTCTCTCTCACAACCCCAGGACCGTTCCTGTCCCACACCAGGCCCGTCCTGAGTTTCGTCGAGCACAATTACTGTTTACTTGTATTTACCTTGGAGCACTGTACATAATAAACACTGTTATTCCTGAACGCTGTTTCCTCGCTCTGTGTGTGTCTGGAGTTTGGGTCACTTTGGGAGCTCGCAAACAACCCCACCTGGTTCGAACCATGACATCTTGAACAAGATGGTGAATATTCTTCTGATGCAAAGCTTTGTTTGTTTGTATGACAGTAGTGTTGCATCCCTGTAGGAGAGCCCAGAACCAAAAAACCTGCCAGACTCTGGAGTCCCTTTACTAATGCTTTGGTCACTGATGGTGGTGTATTTTATATAAATGTATGTAATCAGCAGGAAACAAACACCTACTTGGAACCTGGAACCAGGAAAAGAAGCGTTCAAAAATGTTTTTGCAGGGATCGGGCATGGCTAATGTTCCGAACTCTGAAACCACGATGCGGTTCTTCTCTGTGTTGCTGACGTATGAATCACTTCTGAGGAAGCGACTGCTGTATGTTACATTTCCCTGACTGATATGAAACCGGTGCATCATAGCCATACCATCAAACCAGTGGTTGTATCTGGGAGAGGAAAAAAGAATATTTTAATTTCCCACAAGAATATCGTTGGAGATAAAGTGAAAGGCATAATGGGGTTTGAAAAATATGAATATTTGATCTTGTTTAACAAGAGCCTGGTTCAGTAATAATTAATAGTTTTTTATCAAGCAGTTTGATGTAAAACTTTAATTTCTATATGCAATCATTTGTAGAGTGCATTACCAATAAGCTAAGTAAACCTGAATAGGATGTTTAAATACCTGTCATCCCCAAATTCAAATTTCCCAGGACCATTTCTCAGGAAGCTGCCGTTGATCCAGGCTGGAATGGTTCCTTTGATGGTCGTGGGGATGGGGTCAGGGGTTTCCTCCCCAGACCTCACCAATGCTGCCAGGCTCTCCAAGCCGCTGGCCTGCGGACATCGCTCCCTGCTGGATACTTAGAGAACAGAACAGAAGAGAATCACTGGAAATGTCCACGAGGTCAGAGAAGAGTTTCTGACAAACGCTTCTGCTGGTGCATCAAATGCTGAACTGTTGCTGTACAGATTGTATAGATTTAAAACTCTGAAGTGAGAATGAGGAAGTGATGTGAGATTCTGCACAAACTAGGTGTGAACTGTGTAAAACATGTGACAAGTTACAGAAACTCTACAGCCAATCAAAGAATGATTTTGTGAAGTTGTTGGTTTTTGTTTTTTTTTTTTGCTCTCTCACTTGTGAAAGTTGACATCAAAACTGCTGCTTGTGTAAACGCACTGGCTCTGGGTCATAACCTTATAATCAACCTCTGTTGTCTTCTTTTTTATTTAGTCGCCTATTCCTGTTCATGACTTGCACCGACACCGGAGCTCTAAAATATGCATGAACATTACGTGATTAGCAAACACAAACCACTGAAGGACCAAAACAAAACCCCATGCTGAGTTCAGGTTAGAACTGTCACTGTTTTTCTGATTGTGTAAATGTCATTGCAGCCAACCAGGTTCCTTTTCATACCCCTTAACACAAGTAAAAAACAAAAAAGAGACCGTGCAGCAGAGAGATAACCGCTACAGGTCTTAAAGATCTGTGTTGACTTTTGAATGTGACTCCTGCAGCAATGCAAATGACATTTTGTCATTTTTAAGTTGGTTTTTGCTGTAGTTTCCTAAAATTGTTGTCCAAATTAAGTATTTTTGTTGACAGCTGCTGCCGTGGCAACATCAGAGATGCTGAACTCAATTTAAGAAATAAATCATAACTGTAATTAGTTTTTTTGAAAGAGATATCTCTAGCAAAATATTTTCTTTCTGCACTAACAGTATTTCAGAAGTATGAACTTCTCTTACACATCTTTTTTTTTTCCCTCACGCAGTGTTCTCTTCTCTTTTTTTCGTGTCAGGGACCTGTCAGTGATTCTTTTGAGAGAACAGCTAAGAATGACTAAAAGCCGTTAATGAGACATTGTGCAAATTCTTTTACCAGCTCTGATTCAGCTGGAGCCCCTGAAACAGGAATAATGGAGACTGCCAACACGTCTTATTGCATCTGCAGCTCTGATTTTCGTTTTTAGCGATTTTGAAATGCAACAAAATACCTTCATGTCTGCTGGAGTCTGAGTGTGAGCTGGAATGTGGGTTTTTGAGCGGAACTGAACGGGCTTTTTGACGTATGAGGAGGCTGAATCATATGTTTTTTGTTGGTTTTTTCCCCCCTTTTTGTTTATTTGTTTTTGATGCATTCAGACAAGCCAGCGGAGCATACAGTATCTCTAGTTTTTGGAAATTTGTGACTTGAAATTTTGACTGACTCAGCCCAGCTCTCAAATGAAAGACGAAACTAATTAAAGCAGCTTGAAGAAGTTTCATCATCTTGTAAAAATAGAAACCACCTGCTTGTTTTAAAACTTATATCGACTTCTCAAAAGATTTGAATCAAAGTCTCAAAAGAGAAATGTAATATTTTGCTCTGCAGATGTTTGCAAACGTGTGTGCTGTTGTGCTTCACACGGGTAAAAAGTTTCTACTCACAGCTGTGTGTCTGGTCGCTGCTCTGGGACATGGCTACTCCTTCTGTGGGTTTGACTAGAGAAGAGAGCGAGAATTATAAAAGTCATAAGAACAAAACCTTTGAACTCAATCTCCACTCAGATCAAGTCATCAAAAAGCTTTACACAATAATGCAGTAAAAATAAAACAATTTTTCGAATCCATTTAGTTTAAAATAACAGATTTTATCCTTAGAACCAAGTTTCAAACAACCTGAAAAGCTCCAAATGTTTCTAAGGTTCCAGGTGGGATGATGTTTTCATGACTGCACAGACTTTCAGAAGTGACCTTTATACTCTGCATGTTTGTGCAGCTTGGTTCATAGTCACTGTGTAAGTTTATTTCTTTTTTCCTATCTCACTACATTAACAAGTGGACTTTGACAGTGTTAAAAAGCCCTCTGGGTTTCCTGCATATTCACCCTGGATGTAATTACATATGAAGTCCACATTTGCTGTAAATGTTACAACATGCAGCAACATAGTTCAACTGGCTTCAGCTTTCTGTGTTCTGGAAATACATAATTCAGGTGGTGATGAGTGTCTGCAGCAGAATGATGAAGCTGTAGTTAAATCTGTGTATAAATAATGAAGGAGGTAATGAGACATTTTTAATGGCACTCTGCGTTAATCGCTCATGCAACAGTCTCTGTGTGCGTCTAGTTTTGATGTGAATGCATGAAGAAGACACGGTTTATAATTTTGAAGAAAGAAAAAAAAAGCAACAAACAGTAAAAAAAAACTATATATTTTTTTTTAAGTTGCTTGAATCTATCACATCTATGAAAATGTCACATTTTGTTGCATGAACGCAACTGCATGTACTTCAAGGCTGGCGTGTTTTACTGTAAAAATTCCAAACACGTCATGACAGTGAACGTATGGGTTGAAACAGACCCCACCCAGTTTAATTACGCCCCTGGTTCTGTCTCCCACTGAACGTGAAAGAAATGGAGACCTTGCAAGTACACACATGAGCTGAAAGAAGACCAGCTGAGTCATGATGTGCTTAAAAGATTTAATTAAATTAGTTGTTCCCATTCTGACAGCTCTGCCTTTGAATTAGACATAAATATGAAACAAACACATGCACAAGCAATCAAAAAGTGACAGCAGGCCAGGCCTTGTGTTAGCTTTAACCATAAAAAGCAAAAAGACAGCAGACAAATGATGGATTTATCTCGACCCGTGGCTTAAAACCCCTCAGCCTGTAGTAAATAAAATGCAGCTGTATTTATTTATTTACTCTAAGACAAGAAGCCTGACAATAAAGACATTAGTGGGCTCAGAATAAACTAAATATTATATCTGCAGAGGAACACCAGTTGTGGAGGTTTGTTGTGGAGGGGAAGGGGGAGCCCACACAGCTGGAAACAGCCAATAACACAAACACGCCACAATAATATTTACACACATTGCAAAATCTGTCTCTTTTTGCTCCATGCAGAAAATGGCAGTGACCAAGGCAGTGTTTACTGCTCCGACATGTTATAAACTAACCATAAACCGTTGTGTCATTCAGAGTTCAGCTGCTGTTGTGGAAGGGAAAACAGTCTGAAGTGTACCTGTTACAACTCCCTCAAGGCGGTGGGGGGGTGGGTCAGCGAGAACATGACAGACTGCCTCTAATACAAACAGATGACAGTGATAAGGAGTATATATTTTTGAGATCAGACGTTTTGAAGTGAATCAAAAAAAAAGTTCCAGATGAGTTTGAGATCAGGCCGTTTTGCTTCAAAACCGCATTAACTGAGATCCTTTCCTTGATGTGCTTTGTTGTCTGTTTTCCCGTTCAGTGTGCTAATATCAGGTCACCGTGTATCTCACTTCATTATCTTGTGTCAGTACCAAATTAATGAATACAAGTGGTTTAATCAGAAAACAAGAAGAGGGAGGCATCCACACTGGACTCTGGCCTGTAATAAGTTTGGCAGATATCTTAATTAGATTTCAGTTAATTGCATATCACAGCTGAACACAGAAACACACAAACATGTACACACACACACACACAAAGGATGGAGATGTTTGAGTCTGTTCCTTTGTCTTTCGAGGGGTTTCCTAACCTCTGAGGACTTGGCTTCACTCTGTAAGCAAGCAAAACTTCCAGAGCTGCTGTGAGTTCTGCACTGTAAGTGTCTTCTATGGAGGAGGACAATTTCTCTGCGTCAGTTTTGAAGTGCAAAGCAGTTTGATTGAGGAATGTTTTTTCCAAAACAGCTTGATTTGAAAAACCTTTCTCTTTTTTTTCACTCTGAACAAATATAATCAAATACAGCATTGATTAAGTGTTTTCCCTCCCTCTTTCCATTAAAAAAACATAAATCAGTTCAGCATCAAAGCAGATGAAGTGTCCCATCTAGTGGTGAACTGTGAAACTATCTGATCAGATTATTTTACCTATATTTTTATGAAAATCACTCTGATTTGTTGAACAAGTTTCCTTTTGGTTAAAATATTTCCTGAGTATTAAAATGTCTGAATAATTCCAGCTGTTGTTTGCCTGCATGGTATCACCTTCTATTTGTTGGTGACAGATTCACAATATGTGCCTGCTGAATCACATCAGACTTGTTCACTGTGACACATATTTTCAGACTTGTTCAGATCATTAAAATGAACCTCCTGGTACACTGAGTCAGAGCTTTTCAGAGAAGAGTTAACTGTGTAACGGGAAAAATTCTTCATGGAAAAACGAGGTTTGACTAAATGCACTGAGTGCCGGGTTTTTATCGCACATACGGTTTCACATTCCTGGCATTGCAGAGCTCACTGCAGAAATGCAATGTTAAAAAGCTTGTGGAGTGGCTGTCGATTCTTTCCTCCATCAACGATGCCATATGCTTTTCATTGTCACTTTGCCATTTTTGCTCTTTTAATAACATTTCTTGGTTGAATTTTTTGTTAAGGGTTTCTTTGGAAAAACACACCTCACTGCCTGGAATACAGATGTTAGTTTCCCATGCTGTTATGCAAGCGTTTTGTTCCAGTAGGCTTGATTATGGAGACCATTTGTGATTAAAATACAAAAACTGAAGTGTAAAATGAGCTATTTGCATTTTAAACATAAATACAGTATGTATGTATTCATGAGGACACTCTTAAACATATTTGTCCCTTATGGTTACTGAGTAGTTCATCTTGCAGTATAAAGTCAAGGGAAATGTTCCAGAAAACACACCTGTGTGGTCTGGCAGAGAGATACACTGACCATCTCTGCCATTGGTCCATCCACGCTCCAATTAGAGACTGCGTTATCACATTCAGAGTGGGAGTTGCCTGAGGTGGAAAGTTTAAAAGCGAGTGTGTGTCCTGCTGTCCCTCAGCAGAACCATCAATCAACATGATCCCCATCGTGCTGGCCTCAGTGCTCATTGCTAGCGGTAAGAACATCTGGTACATTCTAATTCTGTAGATAATTGTTCCTGTGTGCTGCATTTGCTCATTACCGCTCAATGAGTAAACCCTTAGTAAATGAAAAAACAACGTTGCACCTTCATTCTGATGTGCTCTCATTTCTTTCACATTCACGTGTATCTCCTCTTCCTCTTCCAGCTCTAGGGTGTGGCACTCCACCCATTGAGCCCCTGACTTCCCGTGTGGTCAACGGAGAGGATGCCAGGCCCCACAGCTGGCCCTGGCAGGTAGGCAAACTTCCACACAATCTGTCCGTGTTTTTATCTTCACTTTCAAACCCTCCAGGTTCAGCATCTGGTTAATAGATGTCAAAGCCAGTGACTGCTGGGAATCTTGTGAATAAATAGATTTTGTTTTTGAAGGTGAATTAGAAAACTACACCATCCATCTAAATAACAACATTTTCATCCTGCTTCATGTCCTTTACATCGTCGCTTTTCGTCTCCAGATCTCCCTGCAGTATAAAAAGGATGGTCAGTGGAGGCACACATGTGGAGGATCTCTGATTGCAGCCAACTGGGTCATGACTGCCGCCCACTGCATCAAGTATGGACAGCTGAGGAATAGGAACAGTCTCACATATCCAAATTACAAACACCAACAAAGTAGAATAAAACAACAAAAATGTTGAAAGGTTTCATCCTCCAAAGGTTTAATAGCATACTAAAGATCATCTGTACCACAGCTCAGTTCTAATACTCATTATAGCACCACATCTAATCATCAAACTGAATTCATCAAATCATTCAGCTGTGTACTGAATCCTCTGTCTTGCTGCCTTGGGCCTCAACAGTCTGTTCTCTCCCACAGCAAACAGCTCCACTACAGGGTGTTTGTGGGCAAACACAACCTGGTTGAGGAAGAGGCTGGTTCCAAAGCCATTCTGCCTGAGAAGATCATCGTCCATGAGCTGTGGAACCCCATCTTTGTGTCCTTCGGGTAACAAAACCACAACCGTATGGTTAGAAAAGACGAGATGAGTCCTCTGTAGAGCTTCATCGGTTTTTCAAACTAATGGTCAACTTTTCCTGTAATTTCAAGAGATCATATCATTATTGAATTTCCCAACAAACAGAAAGGATGCGAATAATACGAACTGCCTTAATTCCTATTATCTTATCTATCTGATCCGCTTCCGAGGGATGATGTCAAATGGCCTGTCAGTGCTCTATCTCAGTTTCTGTCTTTCCTGCAGAAACGACATTGCCCTGATTAAGTTGTCCGAGTCTGTGACACTGAGTGATCAAGTGCAGTTGGCGTGTATTCCCCCTGCTGAGAGTCTGCTGGATAACCTCTACCCCTGTTACATCACTGGGTGGGGCAGGATCTACAGTAAGTTAAAGGAGTGGGGCTGTGGTAACGTCTTTATGTCACTTTGAATTAGAGAGTTGAAGTGCAGTTGAACCGGGATGTTTGTATTTAGAACCAATTCTGTGTGAGTGATTGGGGTTACCCAGGGAAAACTTCCAAAGTCGGCAGGAAATGCAGCAAGAGGATTATTCAGAAAATGAAAATTTGGGTCACCCTGTGTGTTTTTTGTTTTGCTCTTGGTGAGATGCTGCAAAGCAGCTTTGACAGCCAGTGAGTTTAAGTGTATGGTAGTAATAGACTCGGCTTGTGTGTTTTAGCTGGGGGTCCCATTGCTGATAAGCTGCAGCAGGCTTTGATGCCCGTGGCTGACCACGCCACCTGCTCCCAGTCTGACTGGTGGGGCGTCATTCTCAGGAAAACCATGGTGTGTGCTGGCGGCGATGGAATTGTGGGTGGATGCAACGTAAGTCTCAACTTTGTTTTTATAAACGTCTGATCACGTTTACATTTCATGGCAAATACAAGCCCTTCTACTAATCAATACTAAAATTATTGCACCAAATTAATCAAGTCTGTTCTTCTATGTCACTCTCCAGAGAATCATAAATGTTCCTCATGTCAGTGAATCAATGATTTGGACTGATTTTTTCTCACTCTTCGCCACATGGATGGCAACTCCTCAAACTGAATGAAATTCAACCATCATCCTCTGTCTTTTTGTCCAGGGTGACTCTGGTGGCCCTCTGAACTGTCGGAACGCTGAGGGAGTCTGGGAGGTCCACGGTATCGCAAGCTTTGTCTCTGGACTCGGCTGCAACTACAAGAAGAAACCCACAGTCTTCACCAGAGTCTCAGCTTTCAATGACTGGATCGATCAGGTAAAGAACACAAAAACAATATTAGATCCCTCTATAAACAAACATGTTGTGGGTTGAATATATACACTTTTTTATCTTTACAGGTCATGATGGAAAACTAACGTGTTTTAACATCTGATAACAACAAATAAAGCTGACAAAATCAGTTCCTGCTGTCACTAATTGCCAGAAGCTGAAACAGTATCAGTAATCATCCAGCAGATGTCCTCGTGCACTCATGATACAGAATTGCTTCTGACAACTTTCCAAATCTGGATTTTGTGCATCATAATCATGCTTCTGCATGAAAAACAGCATCGGACAAACGTGATCCCTGTAACAGCAGACAAAAAGCAGATAAACGCTGCACACAAACAGTCAGATGAGATGCAAAATGATGTCAAGTTCAACTCTGGATGACAGGAGTCAAAGCTGTATGTTTCTAAAAAAAAATGATAGACATATTATCATGATGCATGAAACTGACCTGGTTCGCCCTCTCACACACACACTAAGTGTGAATGGTTTATAAAAGTCATTATATACTCCTGTAGAGGAGAATATTTCCTCAAAATAGAGACGGCCAGCATGACAAGGGTGAGATTAACATTTCTGTCGTTTCTTATTCTCTCTGTCTCTCTGTCTGTGTCCGGCCTGTAATGAGATGTGGATGAAAGAGTAAGTGGGGTGAAAACCTCGAAAAAAATGAAAGTGCCTCTCCCTGCTTTCTCCTTCTTCTCTCTGTCACACACACACAGATAAAAAACACTTTTACTGTACTGGGAGTGAGAAAAACATCTCTGATGACATGAGACGACGTGATCACACGTGACACTTCCTGTACGAGCGAGCAATAATGATTCTGGTATATACGCACTGTGCATTAAAAGCAGACCGAAGGAGACGTATGGGAACTCTCTGCATGTCCATTATATTCCCAGTCTGCATGTATATGAGAGCATATCTTCCATGTGATAAATCACACATCAGAGGAAGTGTTCTCTGGAGTACCAGCCTGCGACCCATCACAATAATCCCATCTCAGCTCATGCCGGCTGCTCTTTGACAGAATCATTTTGATTTGAATGAAAAGAAAATCTTTATCTATATTTCAAACACTTTAATAAAAAATAAACCAGGGAACAATATTTTTCGTGGTCCTATAGTGCACTTCACTGATAATATAACACTCAATGTGCATTAAATAATTTATTACTAAGTCCAGCAACTCACTGAAATAAAATCCAAAGTAACTGTAATGAAATTAATCCTATCTGGACATTTAAACGTGACATGAACCTGGTGCTGAAATGACTGTAATAACTTTCAACAGGATTGATACAGTGACTGGAACTGAAACATGATCACTGGTATACATGAAAATTTAAATCCACTAGTAACAACTAATACTGTAATGTTTCTACTTTAATTACAATTTTTGTCAATTTAATTCTGCATCTCGTGCCATTTATAAAGTTACTACGTCGTCTGGCAGTTATTAAGCCCACATTGTCAAGACACTACATTCATATTTAATTAAAATGATTCAGATTTTAAAATATTATGAACAAGTAGAGTGGAAGTGTCGGCTTGATTAATGTTCTGGTTCTGTGCCTCAGTAAATCTCCTGTCTGGTGTGAGTTGTGGGAACTAAAGTGAGCCCTTAAAAAAAGCTTTTGTCTCTGTCTGAACTCTGGGTCATGGTAACTCTCTCTCTCTCCCATCACACTCACTCACACAAATCTTTCAGTCTTTGTGAGGACAAATGTGGACATGATGCATTCATTCCAGCCAGTTCGTACACACTTATTGTTCAAAGGTGAAACTATTCTTAGTCCAAACTGTAGGACTATTATGTTTTTGTCTTGAAACTGCACCAAAATTCCTTCACTTTTACCGCTCTGGGTATGAAACCAACACAGGTCCTCACAGAGATAGACATGCTGTTAAACACACATCCAAACAAAGAAAGGGACAGAGCAGAATCCCCCAGAGATGCCATGCTGTCAGACTGAATACCAATGAGGAAAAAGGGAGGCAACAAGTTATTCAGCACAGGAACAAAAGCCCCGTTCAACGTGTTTTTAGAGAAACTAAATGGAGAAGAAAATCTCTGAAACAACTTTGGTTGTGTTAAAAACTTTCAAGTTTTTTATTTTAAAATTCAGTTAGTCGTTTAGCAGCAATCTGACAATAAAATCACACTCATTTATAAAACTCTCTGTAAATATTATAAATAAGTAATCAATGTTTAGTATCACTATTGTTTAATAAAGAGTGATGCATTATTATTGTGCATAAAACAAGTCAGAAATACATATAAATGATGTATAAAGTTCCTCTGACAGATAATTAATTAACTCTAGATTAATGACATTTATACAAGCAGAAAGTCTTCATGGAAAATCCTGCAGTTCAGGCAGGAATTTATTATAAAGCTTGATCCATCATAATAAAAAAGTCAATTCCACGAGTATCTGAGCATTTTCTGATACGTTTTAAAATGTGTTTATTCTTGACCCTGTCAGTGGATGAATTTTATTTTATTTTATTTTATTTTATTTTATTTTATTTTATTTTATTTTATTTTATTTTATTTTATTTTATTTTATTTTATTTTATTTTATTTTATTTTATGTATTGTTTCTTTAACCTCGTGCTTCACTGAGGTGAGAGAAAACCCGCTTGATCCGACGTCCCAAGAGCTTCTTTAAATAGAAAGTCAGTAGTACCAGTCTGAGGGAGGGACAGTGTGTGTGTGTTGGGGGGGGGCGGGGGGGGGGTTATGGGCGGAGGATAATGATGAACAGCCACAGTGACAAACAACATCTCTGTCTGCCGCTCTGCGCCCGTCATCAGTTACAGCAGGCGGAACCGGGCCGCCAGTTTGACCCGGACACGTCCGAGAGTCCGGCGGTGAGCTCATCCAGTCATGCGCAACGGGCGCTCCCTGTTTAGTGGACTTACTTGGAAGAAAAGTTTCAGGATCATAAAGTGAAGTCGGTGTTTTTAAAGAAAACATTTTCCGAGGTCGCCAGAAGTGGCTCCGGGCCAACTAGATGCCGAACTCATGGAAACATCAGAACTGGGTGAGCTGCTGGGTTTTATCTGTCACATGAGAAACTCATTCAGTCAGTCAAGGAAAAGGGAAGGAAACAACTGGTAGATAAATGAGACAATTTGAGAGATTTTGCTGAAATCCAAATTTAACTTAAAGGAACAGACTCATGAGTTTATTGTTAGAAAATAAATTCATGTGTTTGCAAATAAAACTGTGCATTTTGTCTCAAGTTGAAAAATCAGAAAATTCTACTTGCGTTTCAGTTTCTTCAGGAGCAGATGTTGTTCTTGGTAATGCAGGAAGTTCAAAAGGAAACAACTGGACTTCTTTTTAGGAGGTTTAACTTCTCAGTTTTAACTCAAACCGTTCCAAAATTTAAAACTGTCATGAGCTGAAACCTGTAGGACTCAACAAGCAACCCCCACCCCCCCCATAAAGATGTGAAATATTTAAAAGCTATGAGAAATGCAGATTTAAAGCTGTGTTGTCGTCCTCTTTCAAAACTTCTATCTTCTCTGACAAATATAAACATTACGGTCCTACAAATGTAACTCAGCTGTCTTTTAACTTTTTATTTCTAGCCAAGTTTAAACACCACCATGTGAGAGTGGTTTGTCTTTTTTACCACTAAATCTTTTAAACTCGTCTGTCCTGCAATTTCACTTTTGAAAACGAGTTGGTTCTGCCACCTGTGGCTCTGGGGCCACATGTGGCTCTTCAGCCACTCTGAAGACCGTCATGAACCTGAGTAACAACAGGAAATCTCTGCAAGAGAATTACACTAATATTACAAGTTGTTCTGCCTGTGAGAACCGAATCCAGAACCAGAACTGAACAAATGAGACCCGAGTTTAACTGAAATGTCTGTAAAATGCAGCGATCAGTTGAACTTTGAGTGTGATTCTCCTGATCCACCACATACCAACATGTTACATCAGACTGCAGACAAATTACATTATAACCAGCAAATAGTTTTACAAATCTATTGCACATTTTTTTTCTACATTTTAAGGCATCAAAATATGACATTGTTGTATTAAACAGTGATTCTTCATATAACACAAATAAAGACCTGCTTCTGATAACAGACTGATACCTCAGACACTTTAACAAAGTAAAAGTTGTTTCCTTTTGTTGACAATAATGTAATAATGTAATAAAAAAATCAAACTATATCCATCCAACCAGTTTTATAACAGCTTCTTCCTGCAAGATCCTGGTGGAAGCTGGTGTTTATCTCCAGCAGCATGAACAACAATCGGATGTTTATGTTTGTTTTTCATAAAAATAAAGGTGGAACTTCATATTTTAACTATAAGTAAGCTACTTATTGTATAAACTGTTTTATCTTCAGTTTAATGGTCAAAGTGTCTTTGTGGCTTTTTACAGATTAAATGTATTATGAGTAAAGTGAAAACGACTCTTTCAGTTGTAAAAGTTTCAGACTGCTGATCTAAAACATCATTTCAGCTCACTGGGTCGAGGAAAAGGAATCAAACCGCTGTGCTGGCCTACAAACACTGGAACAACCTGACCGCTCTCATCCTGTTGGTCCACTGCAGGTGATGCATTATGCATCAGCACTCATCTGTTTTTCATGTGACCACTGCCGGTACCAGCCTGTGAACATTTCATGTCTTTGCATGCAGTCCCCATTAGTATTGTTCTCTAAACAAACATGTGGGTTCGTTACATAGGTCACATTTGCATTAGACTATTTGCAGGTCAGAATATCAGTCAGTGGCACCATTAACACACATTAACACAGTATCTTGTTGTGCACACTCCAAAAAAATGACTCATTTGATGAACTCAACTAATCAGATGGCAGTTTTCCTACAAGAAATATACTTTGGCTGCATGCAAATTGTGCATGTCCATGAAAAGTAATATACATGACTCTGTAGTTTCAGACATTAAGCTCAGCTATTTCCTGCCATGGCTACAGAACACAAAGTCATTGCATAACCCTGGACATCATCTTTGTATTGACTGTTGCCTCAGGCAGTGTGTTTTATGTATGGGGTTCATCAAGTGCTGTTCTGATCTTTGAATCCTTAAATAATCTCCTCTAAAATGTTGCACATTTAAAAATCTGATTATTTAACTGGTAACTACTTCATTTTAGGACAACATTTACACTTTCTTCTGGGACACATCATCAACTTTTCCTGAATTAAAATCCATAAAAACCTGCTTCAAGATGTTTTTTTTTTAACATTGCAGTTATAAGATAAGATTGTAACATTTTTATGTTTAGTTTTCCTTTTACATTTCAATAAACGTTCCTATCTCAAAAAATATGTTTTATATTTGGAGTGAAAAATAATGATCCTAATAATAATCTGGGAATAGAGCCGTGATCACTTTAGGAAGAAAGAATCGTGTTCTGATTGGCAACAATGAATGACTTTGGGACTCGTCTTGCCATGGACCGATGATTGCTTGAAATGAAACTCAAAAATCATTTAATGCCGCCCGACTTCTGTTCCTCAAGATGTTTTGGAAACAGGCTGCAAAACTTTGAGGGCAGTTTTATTGACACTAATCACATTATGAGGGCAACCCCCACCTCCCCATAATAATGCCATGAGCATCCTGAGAGGGACCATCTGCTGCAAACAGAGACCGACTTTTGAATGCTGGCAAGCAGATGAAATGCATCACTGCCACCTTCTACAGCTTCGCTATCCATCTTTATTTGACTTGGTCATAAAATGCCTATAAAAGAAAGAATAACTTTGAAATGCTTTCTCAAGAGCAGGAGGCGACTTGGACTGTTGCAATATTACCACGAGTTGGGTCGAAGAGGAAATATGTGGTCTCATTAGAAATGCATTAGAGTGAAGGGAGAAGGGTGGAGAACTGAGGAGATGAGCTTGAGTTTTTATCTGTTAAACTCAGAGTGGAAAAATATTTGCACCTTCCATCTCATGCTTGAATCACCTTTTTTTTTTCTTGTCATTGTTTTTTTCTCTACCCCCCCCCAGAGACCCATTTAATATCAGCCACAAAAACAACTATCTTCCTACAGGTTCTTCCTGGAAACACATTACCACACACACGTAAAATCATTCAGAGTAGTTCACAGGAAAAAGTGCTTAGTGGCGTCTTCTGTATAAGTTTTAATAACTTCCTTTAGATTTCTGTTTGAATAAAAGGAGGCAAATAAAAAAGGATGTTGTAACACGAAGCTACAGCAGAAAGACCTTTTATTGTTCCGTAGCGTTCTCCTCTTCTGGCATCAAGCAGAATAAATTCATAGGCTGGAAATATTCTTAAATATTCTAAAAACATTTTTATTAGAACTCCCTAAAATGTTGCCTATATACTTGACAGTGAAAAAAATGTTTTTCCCTCATAAAATAAGCTTTGAAATCATCTACTTTTAAACAGCAATGAGACAAAATGTAAAGTTTTTCGCCATGATGAGGAAGCATTTGAAAGGATTCCTAACTGAGCACATAATGTGTCCAAAAGTCGGCCTGTGTCATATATTAGTGCCAAAAATTCATTCTGATCATTTCATCTACTTTCTGTCTTCTCAGAAAGGATTTCCAGCGCCAAAAACTCCACACCGCTGATGTCCCACTGCCTCGTCAAACATGGAGCATGATCTGACCATGGGTCTGTCGTTTTGGGCCATCATGGCCATAGCTTGTAACTCAGTGGTTGGCGTCCTCATCCTCATCCTCTTTGTGATCCTTTACAAAGCCTGCAAGGTGCCTTCACACCAGGAGAAAGCGTCAGGTTTTTTTCCAGTTCTGGAGCAGAAGAGCACAGAACAGAAGTACATGTTGACTGCAGCCTGATTAGGACTTGAGGATACAAACTTCTTCGTGTCTGTTTTACAATTCTCCACCATCGACATCCCCCATCTCATCTGTGCCATTCAGCGAAGCTCTGAGTAAGCTAACTGCATTAAGATTTGTGGCAAGACCAACGGCAACAACAACAACAACAGGCAGGCCCAATCCTCTTATCTGTGCTGTGCGTCGCTGGGACTGTCCATCTGTCAGTCAGCTTGGCTCGCTGCACACCATGATCTCCTCCTCTCCTCCAGTCTTTTTCATCCCTCCATATAAGACAGCAAAGCGGGAGTGGAGGAGAAACAACACAGTGATTAGGAATAGATGAATTGGTTGACAAGTAAAATAAGATTTTAGAGGACGCGCCAAAATGTTCGCTTTTTCTTAAACCACAGCAATAATGATGGCAACAGACACGCAGCAGGTAGACACCCACTGCCTTGGAATAGAAATGTTGCTGGAGGAGGCGTCTGAGTCGAGACAGACGGAGATAACGTTTGGTTTATATTTCGGGAGGGGGAAAAGTTGAGAAAGTGCAAGGGGAGGAATTAGAAATGGGACGCTTTGATGTTTTGTTGACATAAAAAGGAGCCGCAGGGCCCTTTTTGACAGTCTTCCCTTTTAAAGCACAAGTTTCTGCTAGCGCTGATCCAACTCCCACGGGATTAAAGGCAACAGCAAGAGTGTAGCTGCAACAGTGTTATTCGTGTTCTGCTGCGCCTCTCTGTTCAATCTCTCAGCTCCCACAAAGACAAAATGGAATACTTGTAGAGACGAGCGTCATCAAAAATGACTGACAGAATCTTCACAGTTCCCAGTGAATGTTGTGTTTATTGTGGTGAATTTCCTGTGGGGTATTACAGAAAATGTCTTACATGTACAAAAAGTGTATGTATTTTTCTTGTTAAACATATAGTTTTGATAAATAACAGGGCTAATTCTAACTATGTGCAATCTGCTTGTAATTGAGCTAATTTACATGTAATATGATTATTTATATTGCAATACCACTAATTTAAACACATGTTGGTAAGTCATTGAAGTCACACTGCAGATAAATTGTATATTTTATGTGCAGCCATATCAAAGTGACTCCAGTGACTTTGTTTGTTCAAATGTTGATTAATCATATCTTTTAAGGCAACACTGTGTGCTTCACCGGCTTGCAGCAATATTTAATTCATCTCATGTACTAAAAGTTTATGTAAAACAAAATAAATCATTATGCTTTTGGTCTCTATACGGGTTGTTATTCATCTTCAAAATAACATGTATTAAATGTTAAATGCATGTTTCATGTGTTGTTTCAGTGTGTGTTACCACCAACGTCTTTTACACTATCTTCAAACAGCAGAGCTTGAATTTAAACAGGAGTTGACCTCTTGCAGCTTCCTTGGCTGAGATAATCGATGTCAAACAGGCTGCTTGCAACTGTGACCCACTTCCTGTTGTTAATCAACCGCAAACACATAATCCTTATCTTACAACTGCAATCTGGAATCGTTATAATGATGCTGAGGATGTAAACTGCTGATGTCCTTTAATTTGCAATTAGCAAAGTGTGTAATGATTATTTTCAGTATTTGACCTAAAGCTGAGTGAAAAGGATGGAAGATGTGCTTTGACCCAGTTTACACGCAACAAGAAATGTGTTTATTGTAAATAGTTGTGGGTAATGTGAATCTTTACAACTCAGCTTTGCCTTTTGTGATGAGTTTGTGTGTTCATCCAGTGATTTCATGAGTTTTCTGCTGGTCGTCCATTTTTCTTGCAAAGTCCATAAACTTGTGTAATTTGACATGCGTGTGTGTGTGTAGCTGTTTGTCTCAGTTTAGTGCTGTGATGGATCTCTGACCTCTTCTCTGGCCACGGGGAATAAACACCAACACACCTACAATCCTGAACAGGAGGGTAGAGGAGATCGTCCTGTGTCATATGTAGCTCTTCTACTCCACCTGTGCCATTGTTTCCTTGAAAACACACACAAAGTGTGTTTGTGTCATTAAAAACTGTGATATTTTTTCAAAATTTCTGTAATAAAAATATGTGCAGAGTATCAAAAATGCAGGATCAGATAAAAATGCCTCAAACATTTAATAAAAAGAATATATTTATTAATTGAGATGGTTATATATCAGGAAACGTCATTTTAATGAGGGACATTAAGTGATGTGAAATTTTAAGTCTTAGTATTAGCTACAGGTCTTTTGAGTGTGTTCAGAGAGATAAATTTGGTGGGAACAAAAACCTTTAAATACTTTGTTTTAAACACACATGTCATTAATGATTTCTGGCCTGTGCTGTCTGAAGTAGACGGTTGGAGCCTTTGGTTGCTGTTTGTTTGAAACTGCTCATCAGAACTGTGTCTCCACAGCCGTCTGTCTCCGTCCTTTAAAAGAAAAAATCTTCTTGACAGTTCCTCTCTTGATCTTTGTCTTTCTTGCCTCCTCTGCTTCCAGCAGCCACCGAGCAGTGTCAGATTCATGGAAACTGGCCACAAATCAAGTGATCTAATCAGCTGCAAGGTGGACACGAAGGTCAACATGTGTTTGTTGTTGTTGTTGTTCATGCAGTGCATAAACTGCTGCACTAATCTCCCTTGATTTTCAAATAGAATCGTCAGAAGGCTTTGCAGACAGAAGTGATCATCATGGATTCTGTGTCTGTTTACTGAAGAGCTGTCAGTTTACATCCATCTGCCTTCCTGAACCCCCCCCCCCCCACACACACACACCTCCCCTTCATCAATCCCTTCATCTTGTCTTATTTGAGATGAGACACTTTTTCTCAGCTCTCCATAAGTGACTCCCTCTCAGAGAGGACACGAGATAGCATTTGTTGTAAATTGGTGCTACTGTATGTAAATAAACTGCAGTGCAAAGTGGAATTATTTGGAGAAGAATAGTCTCACGGTGGGCAGTTAGTAGAGCTGTTGCCTTGCAGCGAGAAGGTCGTGGGTGCGAATCTGGGCTTTCTGCAAGGAGTTTGCATGTTGCCGTGCATGCGTGGGTTTTCTCCAGGGTGTCCCCCACCAGGCACCAGCTCCCTGTGACCCTGAACAGGAAGAAGCAAGTTCAGAAAATAGATGGATGGAGTCTCACTGTGACTGGCAACCTGAGTCATAGCCCCGCCTCTCGTCTGATGACTGCTGGAGATCGGCTCCTGTGACCCTGTATGTGATGGATGGATGGATGGATGGATGGATGGATGGATGGATGGATGGATGGATGGATGGATGGATGGATGGATGGATGGATGGATGGATGGATGGATGGATGGATGGATGGATGGAGTATTCAACTCAAGTGTTATATAATGAAAGAGACATAACAGTCAGACAGATTACTAATAAATGTACGAGGGGCATTAATCTGAAAGTCCATCTGCACCACTGGTTACATAAGACGCATCAGGCTACACATCAGTCATCAGCAGTGTCAGAGTCAGTGTGTGTGTGTGTGTGTGTGTTAGACTGCAATCACTCAAGGATCAAATGTTAACACTGCATGTCTAAAAAAACCTGAGGGATTTTTGCTATTTCTATTAAACTTTATATAATATTTGATTACATTTAACTGAAACCTTTCGGGCGTGTTTGTACAAATATGTGTTGTTTACAGACCCTCTTTTGTTCAGCTTGTGTTTAAAGCAGTTTAATGAGTACTATACATGGAGGTACATTGTGCACTTCTCATGTGTGAGTAACTAATAATGAAACAAATCACTTTTAATCAAATTCTCACTAACGCTCATCCCACTGACTTGCCCGCAGACACTCAGTCATTAAGTTGGTTTTGACAACAGTGCAGCTCTGACACTAAAATAACTGTAATTTTGTATAATTGTTTATTTTGTCAGCTGCGGTGTAATTATAGCATGTAACAAGCTGAAATAATGTGGTTGATAAGAAAACACATCAGGATGAAAAACACAGGAAACGTGCAATGGGATGGGGTGATCATGCTGAGGAGAGAGCATGAAAAAAGTGATTAAATTAATATTTTTATTGTTTCATAAAATTCCTCTCTCTCCTAAATTCCCAATGTTTCACATTTCTCAAACTTAGAAAGAAAGTTAGAGATTCATCATGAGTAATTCACATGACTATGCATGAGTATGAATTTCAAACTGACTGGATTTAACAGACTGAAGTGCAGTGACCTGCTCGAGCAAGCAAATACTTCTCTGACATTCAACTTTTATCAAGCTGCCACTCCTGTCTGTGGCGGTGTAAGACTGCCACCTGCTGGCTCAGGTTTCAAACTACAGGTTATTCTCTGCAACAGTGTGTGAAACTTGCTCCAACTCTACGCTGCAGATCATCGTACTGCTGCCCTCTGCTGGTGACTTTAGATCAAGACAACATTCAGCTTGAAGTCTGGTTGAGAACTTTGACAAGTTTCACTCAAATAAGGACAGAAAGTTAAAAATCTAACTCTACAATCTAGCTAGTAGATTAAGATTCAGTACATTTTCTGTTCATTTCACTCATAAATATCCATCTTCTTTTTTGTTTTCTTTTAATAAATCCACTATCCCTCCTCTGTACATGTCCAAACCATCTCAGTCGGGTCTCTCTGTCTTTATTTCCTAAACATCTATCATGTGTCATCCCTCTGATGGGCTCATTTCTGATCCTGTCCCATCCTTGTCACTCCAAAAGAACCTCAACATTTTCATTTCAGCAACCCGTAGCTGTGTCTCCTGCCCTGTCCCTTCCTGTCTCCAAATCTAAAGTACAATACATGTTGTACTTATTTTACTGTCCTATCAAAATTAATGTAACAACTTACTGTGTTTGACCATAAAGTTTTTAATAGTTTACAGCTTGAACACAAAAACTTATTGATAGGTGACACAAGCTTGAGTTAAAATCTCAAAGTGTGGTACAAATAAAACAGTTGAAAGTGAAAACAACAAAAACAAACATTTGACCCTGGAAGATATTGTTCTAATTCTATATTTCTGAGAAACAAAATGATGCAAGTTTCTGTTTCAATATTTGAACTTGTGTTTCTGATTAAAACAATGGATTCATCTTGGACACTTGCACAGAGGAGCTTTGACTAAACTTTATTTTTATTTATTTCTCTTGATAGAATTAAGTCCGAAATTGTTCTCATGTAAGTGGTTTAAAGATTTTTTTTTCAGTCCATACTGATCCAAATGTTTATTGTCTGATTTGTTTTAAACCATTTCAATCAATGTTCCTGAGATCCAGAATGTTCAAGAAAACTCCAGCCTGAGCCAAAAACTGAACTTTGTTTCAGCTTTCTGGGATTTTGACAAAGTTTTTCCTCTTTTCTATAGCAGATCTTTATTTAAAGAATCTGCTGTGCCTTTCTGCATACACGGCCTGTTTTTAACTTTATGACCTAGATTATCATATAATAGAGATTATTTTTTACAGTCAAAAGGGTAAATTATTTTCACCAAAAAATAAACAAAAAAAACAGGGTGAAAGTGTTTGTTGCATTATGAAAAGATTCCCCAGCATACTTTTTTCTGGTCATGGGGAAGATTTGTGATCTCTTTTTACCAGTTCATGTGAGACACAACATTTATGGAACATACGTATTAGTTCACAAATCTTTATATGCTGTGTTGCCCATCAGCTCCCACAATCCAAAACAAAACAAGTCTCTATTTTTATTGGGGTTTTATTTTGTGGTCAAGAATAGAATAGAATAGAATAGAATAGAATAGAATAGAATAGAATAGAATAGAATAGAATAGAATAGAATAGAATAAAAGCACAAAATTACAACAACCATCCCAAAAAATCCTAACTTAGACTTTGCACTCATATCTATTTCTAGAACTGTTTTTACAGGTGAAGTCAGTATAAGAGTAAATAGCTTCCAGTGTTGATGGTTTGGTTGTATTAAAACAAAACTACACAAACATCCTTCTCACTTTGCTAGAGACCATGATGGTAGTCTGAATGAGGCCTTCCCCGGGCCCCCGGACCTCCGGTTGGGATTCCTCTCCCGGAAGTGGGTGGTGGAGTCACCGTCACCACACTGGTCACACCACCGCCGACACGGAGCCTGCTGGGATGAAGCTCACCACCGGAGAAGCACAGGGATCTCTCCGAGTCTGACTGTTTGAAGTCTGGGTGAAAACGCTGCGAGGTGACCTGCTGGGACTCTTTGATATTTGGGAGGAAACACGCGCTGCCAAGATGATGGAAGAAATAGATAGATTCCAGGTACCGAGTGCGGTGCAGGAGGCAGAGATGCAGTCTGAGATGCAGCCGCTGGTAAGTCCGATTTGTAGACCGTTAATCAGTATTCTGAGAATAAAAAGATGAATGTTTTGGTCTCTTTTTGTTGAGAATCTAACATTAAATCGATGAGGCCTGTTTTACACACTGCTTTCAAATCCCGAACAGTCCGTCACCTGCTGCAGCTGATACAGTTTGAGATATCAAGTTTTAATGACTGGAACGCGGAGAAAAATGTAAAACGGGTGGTTTTAAACCATCACAGTAAGGATGTGTGTTCAGAGAGAGGGTTTATTGTTCCTCTGAGGAGGGACCGTCCGGGTCAGCTGCGCAGCATCCGTCATCGTGTCTGGCGTAAACAAGCATCCCACATCCAGACACAGACTGCTGCTACATCCTCAGCATCCAGGCGGCAGCTTCCTCCATCTTCGACGCCACTTGCGTCACTGTAACATGATCAGACCCTGGACATTAGTTTGGCAGCTGTAGCGTATCAAACCTCTGGATTTTGATCTAAATAACTACGGCGTTGCGCTCCGTGGCCTGTAGCGGAGCTCAGGGTTACTGCAGCCTGCGGGGCGGCCTCTGCTTAGAACCAGACCAGAACCCCAGCAGTCCGATCTGATGTCTAAGCACATCTTATTAATTAGATATTTCACATGCAGTCATTTTTTAATGAATTGTTTATTTACATCACCTGCGCATATTGTTTATAAGGACAAACACAGTGGTGTTGTGTTTTATTAATTATTAATACCTGGCTCAGCTGCTTCTGTCTATTGTGTGTTTTTACTCCAGGATCCTGCTTCATCCACCACTTCAGAGACATACTCAGACACCAGAGAGGGGGAACCTGTCACGATCAACTACAAACCCTCACCCCTGCAAATGAAAATAGGTAAGAACTACAGTTTGTACACAAAGTGTCTGTCACTGGGAACAAACATGTTCCATTACTGACAACAAATGAAACAGAACCTCAAGAGGAGACTCAGACGCTGAAGAAATCTGTCTGCAGAATCGTCTGTTTAATCACACTTTTAATGCCACGTTCATCCATTTGGGGCTGCAGCTAAAGAATATTATTGATTCATCTGTTAAGTACTTTATAATGAGTCCACAAATCATTTTGACTTTAAGTTGGTTTTTTTTGTTTTTTTCACAAAATGTTGGTACAAAAATTGAAAGATGGATTTCAGGACCCTGGACAGAGTCCAAAAGGACGCAGCACTAGTGCTGCTATAATCCATTTATTCAGAACAAAAATATTCAACTAACACTCCAGTTGTTTGTCAACATGTTTACTGCTATGTTTACATGTTTTTCAAGTTTATCAGTATGACTGGTTGTTTGTAGTCCTGCATCATGCAAATATAGTCCAAAAAATAGAGTCTGAGCATGTTTGTGTAGCTGTGCATGTTTTTTAACTCTGTTTGTGACAAAAAAACTCAAAAAGTGTTTCACATATTTATTGCAGTAAAAAAACAGTCCTAAAGGAATAAAGTGAAATACAATATTCAGGTGAAATACGAGATTTTTGGTGCTACTCAGCTGTTAGTAGAACAGTCTTTACTGCACTAACACATGCAGAACATTTGAGTTCCTGTCTAGATCGATGGTTCTCAAACTTTTTAGAACAAGAATCAATTCAGAAAATACTAATTCCATCTGCAAGATGATAGTAGTACAATTGTATAAGCCTTTTTTTTATACCTGAGAGAAACTAATCAGCTGGTGAAAACTTCTAATACTCTGATTGAAAGATACAGTCTAAGACGGGATGCTTTATAAATTCAACACTTTTGTTTTAGTCCATCTCCTGCTCCACCTCTCCTGCTCTCCACCTCGTACAAAACATCAATTGTCCCATTTTTTTTAACTTTGTTTTGCACGTTCTTTTATATCAGAAGAGAAGAACTGGTTAACCATCAGCCTCTCTAGTTTCCATAGAAATTCTTAAAATATTCTTCACTGAAATTTCCATTTGAATAATTTCCAAGATTGTAATTTTGCTTGAACGACTCGTGTTTTTGGCTGTCTCTGCTTTTTAGCTTCATGTCATAACTCTGCATAAGATTGTTAATTAACTTGTTATTTAACTCATAAATTGTTGTTTGTTGGAGCTGATGGTGTTAAAATGAAATTTATTTAAAATTTATTTAACCTTTGTTTGTGAGGGATACCAAAGTTAGCTGGTTACATAGTATTTAGGCTGACCTCATAATCTAATGATCTTAGGTCATATTTTCCCAGGAAATTAAAATTTATTCTTAAAATTCATGAACTAAAAGGGAAATATTTTTTGTGTGTTTTCAAATGCATAGTATGTATATCTAGGTTTTCTTCTGAGTACCACTAAAGGGATCCTGAGTACGATTAGTGCACAGGTCATGTGTCCTTCTCATACTCAAATGTTCCTTGTGTGATCACAACACCTCCCTATGCACGTGTGTCTGTAAAGAACTGATTGATCCTTTTCTAATCTGATTATATCCCCAATTCCCAAAACATTGGGACTGACTGAAAATATCACAAACCCACATTTTACTAATTCATAGAAAATATGAGCTCATGTTGAATTTGATGGGTGCAACATAAAAAAAGTTGAAACAGAATGGTGTTTATCACTGCGTAGCATCTTCTCTTCTTTTAACATTTGTATGTGAAGTGAGCTGCTGGAATTTTAGGATGAAAAAACCTAGTTGCTTTTTATATTTTCAAAATTTGTGTCTGATTTAAGGAGAATTCAGAGTGTTCCTAAATTAGTCTCAACCCTCGTTTTGTTTTGTAAATGATAAAACTGTTTATATAAGAGTTTGGTAATATATAAACTGTAACTTCTAATTTAACCTTCTGGTATTTTGTCACTTTTTTGTGTGCTGTCAGTTCAAGGTGTTTTCTCCTGTGTTTTGTGTTTCTGGTATAGAAAAACAAAGAGAGCTGGCCAGGAAGGGCTCATTAAAGAATGGGAACACTGCAGGTAGTCCAGTCAACCAGCAGCCTAAGAAGAACAATGTCATGGCCCGAACACGGTAAGACGTGAGCTCTGTAATACTGGGTCAGTGGAATAAAACAAACAAACAAAAAAAAAGACAGATTTTTATTTTTTATTTTTAAGTAGTTGATGCACAAACAATGTCCCATGTTCAACTACAGTTGTGTTCTAATATCTGTCAGACAGTCAGTCTGCAAAAATAGCTTTATCGATTGAGTGTTTGTAAAGTGTTTGAGTCAGAGATTAGACTCTTTCATGCTTCTGTTGTTCTTGTGGTTCAGCTGTGGTTCTGCCTCCGGGCCTCTCTTTATTTGCTCCTGTCGTTTCTTCCTGTTCTGCTCTTATTCTCTTCTTCTTGTATGCAACACACACCTTCTGATCTTTTCTTTATTTTGTCCTCTCTTTTCACTTGATGCAGGTTGGTAGTGCCAAATAAGGGCTATTCTTCTTTAGACCAGAGCCCAGATGAAAAGCCCTTGGTGGCTTTAGATACAGACAGGTAAACTTATACTTTAATGCTTTATTCTCACTAAAAAGAAAAAAAGATTTATATGACATTAAGATTTAGAAAATGGCTGACGTGTGTCTTTATGTTTCAGCGATGACGATTTTGACATGTCTAGATACTCATCGTCAGGATATTCTTCTGCTGAGGTGAGAAAAGTGCAGCGGTCTCTGTTTCCTATATTTCCTCCATCCCTCAATTTATTACATGCGTTGTCATGAAGCCCACAGTGAAGCTTTTAGGAGCCAGTCTCAGAGCTTATTTATACCTGTCCTGCTTATTCATGCTAATTAACAACATGCTGGAGCTCAGTTTTCTGACTGCAGACTTGTGATTGGTTTGTATTTAAATCCAAGTACCATTATCATAAATAACTAATGAGCTTCAGCCCAGTTTACCTGTCGTCTTCATTTTTAGCTTCAGACAGAAACAGAAACTTGTTATCATGTCAGTTGTATTGAAGCTTATTATGTATATATTCACTCATTGGCCACTTTATTAGGCACACTTTGCTACATTCCTCGGTTGTAACGAGTGGTTATTTGAGTTACTGTTGCATTTCTATCAGCTCGAACCAGTTTGGCCATTCTCCTCTGACATCTGGCATCATCAAGGCATTTTCACCCACAGAACTGCCGCTCACTGGATATTTTTTAATTTTTTTTGGACCATTCTCTGTAAACCCTAGAGATGGTTATGCATGAAAATCCTAGTAGATCAGCAGTTTCTGAAATACTAAATACTGAATACCAGCTCATTTGCACCAACAAACATGCCACATTTAAAGTCACTTAAATCACCTTTCTTCCCCATTCTGATGCTGGTTTGAACTGCAGCAGATCGTCTTGACCATGTCTACATGCCTAAAAACACTGAGTTGCCGACATGTGATTGGCTGACAAGAAATTTGTGTTAATGGGCAGTTGGACAGGTGTACCTAAGTGACCATTGAGTGTATGCCTACTTATGTGTATACATGTATATATGTGTGTTTAAGGAGAAAAATCCCACCAGTTTGTTAGCTGTCGTGATCAGGACAAACATTCAAGTGATGAGTTTTTCAGCCATCTGTGACAGAGACTCATCTCTCTCTGCTATGGTTACCAATTTTACTTCCTACCATTCACGTCACAAACACAGACAGTCTCAATGTTTGTATAACTCCCAAAATCATAGGACAAAATAATCTGCTGGTAATTAAATAAAGTGGTCAAAATCAAACCAAATTCTTTGGTTTATGGTCCATCAGCTTGTTACTAGATATGATCATGTGCTTTTGTACATCTGGCCTCACAAATATTAAAATTGATTCTTCACAACAAAGTGAACCATATATACAGTATATACAATAAATACATGAATACATACATTTCTGTTTGTCTTATCTGTAATCGCTTCCCTTTTTTGGTGATTAAATGTTCCAGACTTGCCAAACAAAATAAGAGTTTAAATGAAGTCAGACGATGATTTTAAATGAAAACTGAGCTTTTTTCACACTTTTTAAGCATATCCTGTTTTTATTGGCATAAACTGTAAATGCAGAATTTTTAAAACCATTATTAACTATTTAAAGTAGGATAAGTTATTAAATTTGAGGTGTATATAGGTAGATAGATATAGATAGGTATTATAAAACAAAGAAAGGTGTTGATCTGATTCTGTTTATTTTTGTCTAAATGTAACAGAATTACACCATCTCTCTGTCTTACATGTCTAAGTGTTCTTGAGTGTGGTGCAGGTCCAGCACTGAAGAGTTTGGAAAATATCATGCACGACCAACACATGAATCTGATCTACCTCTCTCATTTTCAGCAAATCAATCAGGATCTGAACATTCAGCTGCTGAAAGACGGTTACCGCCTAGACGAGATCCCAGACGATGAGGACCTGGATCTGATCCCACCCAAATCTGTCAACCCCACCTGCATGTGCTGCCAGGCGACCTCTTCCACAACCTGCCAAATCCAGTAACACCCCCAATCCCACTCCCACTGTCCCTATGCCCCCTCAACTCCGTGCCACACACCATGACCGCTGTCTCCATCCGCTGTGAGAATACCTAGCCACCAGCCGGGCGACGGTGAGGCATTCGTAGAAAATATTGGCAGTGAAGTGCTTCGATGATAACGGCAAAAAGATCCATTTAACAGAAAGCAAAGAGAGCAAACCTAGTTTAGAATAATCTATATATAGAGAAATATTAGTAAAGTGGTGGATTCCTCCTATGGTAGGAAGTACACTTCTGTTTGACGGCTCCTCCATTGGTGGACGTGATGTAAAATAACACGCTGATATCAGTTTACAGTCCAGAAAAGGTGATTTTAATGTCTCTGAACAGTAACAAACATTATCATAACTGCTGACTCAACTGTTTCACCTGCCTGAACTCAGCTTTGCCTTTTACTTTTATTTTTTTATTTAACTGCTTACATTGATGAAATTAAGAGATTAATCATGTGAAATGTAGAATGTTCGAGGTGTTTAAACCCCCTTCCCCCCCCAAATAAAAAAATCTCTGATATTTTATCCATTATACTGCACAGGGTTGTAATGTAGCACAGTTCAGTCACATCATTGCATTTTTTGGGATGCTTCATCATAGATTTTATGTTTGAACACGAATGGCTGTGGAACAAAATACATACAGAGCACCAGACTTAAGAACTGAGAGGAAATGCAAAAGAGCTTTTGCACTTTGGATTTTGAGTTTTCAGTTACATGATGCTGCTGTGGCACAAACTTAACTTGCATTGTTCTGAATTTGCACATTATAGCCTTTTAAGTTTTCTAAGCCCATATCTGTGTATTATATCTTGCACAGCGGTGATGGTGGCTTACTTAAAATTAACTGTGTCACAAAAAAAAAAAAAAACTGGAATGTTACACTCTATCGAGCCAGTTGTTCGACACATAATCCATACGTTATCAAGACCAGAGGAACTGGAGGGAACAGGGGAAGCTCAGATAGATATTCCCGCATTTGTTGTGTCAGAGACTCACTTTTATCTCCAAGGACGTGACGATCACCGGACACTGCAGATCATTAAAGAAACACTCACGTTTAGACCAGAAAGATATTCCCTCTCTTCTCGCACATGCATGCACACAAACAACTGGTGAGTCGGCATCGAAACCTCTTTTGATTGAACGTATGACAACCATTTTTTTAAATTTCAGCATCGAGGATGGTTGAGTTGGAGAAACCATATCCTTCATTTAGAACCCTCTCTCTTCTCTGAATCAGTTGTTTATCGCATTTAGAGTATGCCTTAAGTACAGAGAAGTTTTTAAAAACAGTGTATTTATTGCTTTTTTTTTAGTTTATTGAAAAGCGTTTGCTGTCAGTACAGGTATGCTTTTTTGTAAACATGTAGAGACAAGTAACAAGTGTTTCTCTGTTATTTTTTTTTTCTTAAAAAAAGAGATCTTCATGTGTTGTAAGCACTTCCATTACAGTATTTAACAATGTTATCGTCAAGTGCAGTGTATGAAGGTGATAAATAAACACAAAGCAAACTAAAAACATGTTGTTTGTGTCCAAAATTTGGGTGTCAGATGATGAAAAAAAGAGCAACGACATCATGTTAAATTAGAAAAGGATGGTAATCTTTAATGGTAAAACCTTGAGAAGGAGTAATCATTACACAGTCGTGTGCATTGCATTAGCAGAGGGATTATCAGTCCCTGATTACAGAAGCATCAAGAGAAAGGGCTTCAATCTGAAAGGCACCAGCATCTAATCACAGTTACCCCCCCCACAAAAAAAAAATAAAACAGAAAAATAAATAATAGTCAGAAAAGGAAAGAAAAAAATTGCTTTTCACTCTGAAAATGTTTGTAGTTCATCTCCTTAAACAGATTCAAACCATCTGAATACATCTACAATGGATCTGGTATTTGTAGTGGATTAACAAAAACTCTCATCCCGCTGGTAGAAATAAAATAAAAATACAAGATGAAATACAATCACATACTAACAGTTCGCAAAGTGCTAGAACAGATAATGATAATAATAAAAAAAAGATGTAACTCCCTGTGAGAAACATTGTGCTTCCGTGTCACCACATGAGGGCGTGTTATTGTACACAAGATGTGACTCCCTTCTGAAAAATGCAGTCCAAAAACTAAATGAGATTTCAGCATGAAGCAACTGGCACTGTTGGTGTTACACACAACTATTAAAGTATTTAAGAAAAGGAATATGACAATCCTTCATTCGAGTGGTTGTTTCTCCAGAGGGGAAAATCTTAGAAATAATTCCCCTCTGTTACAATCCCCATCAGAAGGCACGCCCTGAACATAAAAATCACAGATTTAACATTGATGAGTGTTTCAGATACTAGCAAAACAAGTAAAAAAGAGAGTGGCTTTACCCTGTTATGTTGTCCTGCACTACTAGCACAATTCAAGTGTGAAGAAAACACGTGTGATTTCACGTGAGATCGGCTCGGGTTTATGGTCTAGTTACTAAGTCAGATATCTGTTTGTGTGCATGTGTTTGTCGTATGAAAACATTTCGGTTTCAACAGAGAAAACACGCTTTTCACATGTACAAGCTCACAGAACACCCGATTACATCTTAAGCCCAAATACTCCATATGAAATTAAATAATATCTGCATTTTTCTACAATAGAACTTTTCGTAATACTCTCTAATAGCTACAGAGTACTGAGCAAAACTGCCCAGTGTTTATTATACTTACAAGTTAATACTGCTCTGTGGTGCATTCAGGTTGTCTGAGACTGAAAACTGTACAAAATTCTGTAATTACAATTCTATATGTACAATATTCAACATTCACTTAAGGACTGTTTGCAAAGCTTGTGAAGACAGTAGGATTTTACAAACAATGACCTTTCTGCTGATGCTACATAAACACGTGCAGTGTTTCTAAAAGCAAAACTGTTTATGTACAGGAATACTACTTTAATAAGAGGTTCTTTAAAAGAAAAGAGATACAAAGAGTTTTACAACACAATTTAAACAACCTTCCTGTTAGACCCTGAGTATCGCCTCATAAATACCAGTTTCCTCAGGGAAAAAGTCAGTGAGCGTTAGTTTCCGGTTCAAGATGTTCCTGTCTTGTAGTTGTGTAATGTTACATGTATAAGAACCAAACAAAACAAAAATATCTGCCTGAATTGTTGCTGGGCTGGTCGAGCTGTCTGACTGGACGGGATTCATGTCAAAGGTACGCACAGCTATGCATGGATGTGCACCTTTATCTACATCTGTATGGTAAACGGGGGCGTCTCACACTCCAGAAGGGCTTTGGGACCCAGAATCAGAGGAGGACATGGAGATGGAGCAGTGACGTCTCTTGGCCGAACCGGAGCCCTGGAGCATGCTGGGATGGAAGCCCGCGTGTCGCCGGGCATGTTTAGTCAGGTGGTCACTCCTCATGAAGCACTTTTCACACATGGGACAGTTGAAGCGCTTCTCGCCCGTGTGTGTGCGGTGGTGTCGGGTCAGCTCGTCTGATCGGGAGAACTTCTTGCTGCAGTCTTGCCATGTACACTTGAAGGGGCGTTCACCTGCAGAGACAGATTCACATCTTTAGGATGGCAGGTCATCTTGACTCATACATCCTGCTGATCTTTATCTCACTACAAAATTGTTTATTTTGCTTCTTTAAAGATATTACTCTGACCTATTAAAACTGCATGTCTGGGTTGATGTAAAACTAAAATTATTTTATGTTGTACTTCTTGGTGATATTAAGAGGTCTGCATCAGGCCAAAGTCTTCCATAATACTCTGATTTTATTATTTTACTAGAGTGCTGGTCTGAGTTCAGTTTACTGTATGCTGTTATGAGCTGACGGCAGCACCCCTGTTAAAACATTTAGCCTATAGTAGATGCAGTTTTTTACCCATTTGCCAGTTCTTGTTTGCAAGAAAACTTTTTTCAGATAAATAATAAATATTTTTCAAGAGAGGACCAACATGAAGATGATGTAATTGAATATTTTTCTTTAAATAATTACTTTAGTAATTCTATTATTTAACACATTCAAGGACATATTGATCTGGAAATGTAAATGTTGAGTCAAGACAAGCGCGTAAAAAAAAGACAAAAAAACTGGGGGGGAAAGAGCGATAAGGCCACACCCCACCTCCACGTGCTCTACTGCGCCACGTGTCTGCCTGACTGCTTTTGTTTACAACCCGACAGAGGAGGCGTGGAGACCTGTGACGTATGAGGAAGCGGTGGTGCAGGGTGGGTTACCTCCGGACAAGAACATGTGGTGGCAACTTGTGTCGCAGTGACCCGGGTTTGTCAATTATAAGCCAGTCCGTCGACAAATTATTACTTTCTGCCATTATACGAGCCTAAGATTTACCTACTAAAAGAAAAACAGCGAGTCAGCGCGATAATTCGAGGAACGTCACGCGCACAGGGATTTGCATCCCAACGGTCTGCCACGCACCTCGGACCGCCAGAGGAACATTGTGTTCCCAAAACAAGCCGCCGCTACTGCGTGTCAGGAGCTCATTATACACCTTTATCTTACATACAGTTCTGCTCCCCTTACCCCCGGGTCCAGGTCTAGGTCCGGGTCGGAGCCCCGTTAGTCACACCCTCAGCAGGTGAACCCATCGGAAGACCACGCGGTCCGTTAACAGGAACATGCGGTCGCGCACTGAATATCAGCTCGTGACTTAGTAATGGCATCATTATAACGTCGACTGGGATAAAAATTGAAGTGACGCAGCGCGGTTTTGCTGTCGTCAACAGAACCGAGCCTGTGAGTTTTGTAGGCGTGTCACCCGGGACGGACCCCCACTTACCGGTGTGGACCCTGAGGTGGGCTTTCAGGTGGGACGACTTTCCGTATTTCTTCCCACAGCCAGCGAAGGGGCAGCAGTGTCGCTTCCCGGGAGATTCCTGTCTCCTCACCGGCTTGTTGTTTGGGGGTTGTTTCAGGACCAGTGAGGCCCGGCTGTCCTCGGCGTCCATGAGACAGCTGTCCAACTCCTCCTTGTCCTGCCTTCCCGCCTCGCTGCCCGCGAGACACCTGTCTCCGGCGTCAGGACCGCATTTCCTCAGCTCAAGTAAAATCATTGCCACCATTAGCAAAGTCCCCTTTTCCTGGTCCTCTTTGAAAATGTCTTCTGTCCTCGCCGAAGGACGAGCAGTCACGCAGTCTGCAGAGACATCAAACTCCGACATCATGATTCGAGCAGATCGAGGTGAAGAAAGTCCGTCTGCTAACGAGGGTGAAGTTTCTCAACAGTCCAAAAATCAAAAACAAGAGAGTTCAGATTTCAGCTCCGCTAATTCTCCGGTTATGTGACTAATCTGCGGAGATGCTGGGCGGATAAATAAATGCCGCTTAGATGTGAATCGGAACTGTTTTCCCGCTTGACCTCCTCTTCTCCCTGTTGCTCCTTCGTCTAAAGTCTCGCTGAGTGAAACACTGGATGATCTGTACAGCGTGTATTCAGCACACTCCCACTCCTGCGTCAACTTGTCCTGGTTTGCAGGGAGCTGCCGTCCTCTCAACTCCAAGAAACAAATTCGCGGAATCCCGCGGTGTCATAATAAAACTGGGCCGTGATTGGCTGAGACAGAACGTGACTCGTCGTTTGGAAACGCGTTTTTAACAGAGTGATTGATTGGATCACGGACCAATCATCAGTGTGGTTTGGCGATCGAGGGCAGGACCAGATTGATGCTGCATTTAAGTCGTCAACGTGGCTGGGAAATACGTGTTTCAGAGCGTAAAATTGATCTGGACGTTTCAGCTGAAGATTTCTGACATAAACGGATTTGTTCGGTGTCTTAACTTAAGTTTAATAGACAGTTAGTTACTTGATGAGTATGTGTTTTATTGTTATTCTCTTACGTGGAGATAAAGATTTTCATTTAGAACTAATTCAGCTAATCTTTTTTTAGTGCATTACAGAAATAATTTGTTTCTTAACTATTTTAAAATCACTTTGAGATTTTTAGCTACAACAAATATACAAACCAATTTATCTGGAAAAGAGACATTTTCAACTCAAAATATGTGTTTTTACAATGACAGTGAGTTATGTATGTATGTATTTATTTATTTATTTATTTATTTATTGGAAGGAAATTAGAGTGAGCATTGTGTTACATTATATTTTAATTGATCTTTGTTCCAGGTTAACTGTTAACCTAAATTATCTCAATTTAACCACACTCGAAGCTGCACCTAAACGCCTCACTCCAGCAGGCTTTTTTTTTTTTTTTTCGTTTGTTTGTTTGTTAATCCGGAAAAAATGGTTCTAGTACCTCTGAAGTTGAACAAGACAAAATGTAACGCACATTGTCCACTTAAAAACATTATAAGTCCCCACCCAGAACTCCCACATCCCCTTACCCCTCCCACCATCCAAATTTAGAAAGAAGTCAGTGGGTGGTGTGTTTAAATTCCCAGAAAATCCCTCTCAGCTACTGGGGTGCAGGGATTGAGTAATTCTACCTCTCATGGTATTGCAAAATGAAACATTTTAAATAAGACAAAATGTCCTAAATGAATGCAGTTGTTTTCCCCCAAAAAAGTGTTTATTATAAAAACATTTAACTTGTTTTAAATTAAATTTTACCTGTTATAGAACATTATGGCAGGTCAGATATTGTCTAGACGGGAGATAATGTTTCATTGTTTAACATTTTCTTATAGAGCATTGATACCTTACGAATATTCCAAATAGTTTATTATTTAAATTGTGTATTTTCCAGCTTTTCAGTCTATTTTTCTTTTTCTTGCTGCTTTTTTCTGGGGGGAGGTCATCTAACAATAACACACAAAGTGCATTACTGAATTTTTACAAGAGTATGGCACACGACATAAACAAAGTTATAGGAGCCTGTTGTGTATCATTTGAAAAACTGTTGAACTGTCAAAATTAGTGACACACTTTCCCAAAAAGCAGCAAAAATATACCCTCATCAGCTCAAATCCAATTAGTAAATCAGCCAGATTTCACACTTTAAGCAGAACGATCCCCTCATGTGTATGTCTGATGGTGATACAATAAGATAAACAGCATGTACAAGTGGAGATGGAAGGAAACTGTAGGAATAGCCTCCTGACACAAAGTCCTTGTTTGTTTCTCGCTATTTCCCAGGATCGTGCACACTGGAACTCACGGGCCATGCACCCCCCGCCCACGTCCTACTTCTTCTTTTTTTTTTATTCAGCAGCAGACCCCCAAATTTCCTGGAATAAAATCTAACTGAAACTGGGGTCTTGGTCGGGGCTCGTCAGCTCCCGCTCCTCCCTCATCGTAGCAGTAAACATTTCTGAGGAAGAGGAGGCGCTTCAGCTCCAGCCGCTGCTGCAGTCTCTGCTTCTCTCTCCCCTAAAGTGCAAGAGTTCAACGCTGCTCAGCGCTTCTGGGTCAGATCGCCGTGTTGACACGAGTGTGGTAAAGATAAGGTTGTTTTCGAGAGTGTAGGCGCGTGCATATGATTTAACTGACTATTCAACAGCGACTGAGAGAGAGAGGGGAGGGGGAGGGGGGTAGGTGAGAGACAGAATGAGAGGACACGTGCATAATCTCAGAACAGAATGTTCCCGTCCTCGTGCGCAGTATGAACCCAGCAGTGCAGGTCCATAGACATGGTCTCACTTCCCCACCCTACTCC
>SSNP01000011.1:3748557-3914184 GCA_006937955.1 Pachypanchax playfairii | reverse complement strand
CCCCCCCCCCCCCCCCCCCCCCCCCCCCCCCCCCCCCCCCCCCCCACACACACACACACACACACTGCTACATAAACACAAACCACAAAAACATACACCCACAGCCAGAATGACTGGAAGTCCAAGTTCAGTTTGCATTCTGTCAGACAGACAGATAGTCAGACAGACAGACAGGAAGAGCTGCATTACAACACTGCAAACACAATCAAGTCTAATGATCCTGTAACTCTGGTACATTCTGGTCAAGAGACAGAATAGAAGCCTAAATATATACATGTAAAAAACTGAAACCCACAGTGGAGTGAAGGAAATTAAACTTTTAGCTTCAATTCAATTGTTTTGCCTGAAGTCAGTGAAAGCAGACAAGTTTCACACATGACAGAAGCAATTGTGTCCCTAATTAGAAACAACTGATGAGTGTGAAGGAGCCTTGGAGTTACTGCTTTCTGGAAAAGTCTTAAATCATCCATAACATCCTTATATTTTTACTTCAAAGAAACCGGACTTTAATATTTTACTGTGGATTTGATCAATAGTTTTTTTTTAAAAAAGTAAAGGTCTTTCAGAGTTTCTCTTTTTTCACTTATTTTCAGTCTGAATCATTTCTATTACAGACCTTTTTTTGGTTTGTATGTTCTTGAAAAGTTAATGAATCATTCAGATATAAAGTTCTTAAACTCCAGGAATGCAGTTTTAACCAGTTTTAAATTAGACCCGGAGACACTTTTTCACCAGCCACAAAGACACACATTGCTTCTATTTCTTACCTGGATCTCTAATACAGACAATAGTTTAACTCCTATTAGTCAATTCCAAAAAAGCTATAAAAACTTGACATCAAGTCAGTGAAAAATTAAAAACATTTAAAAAATCCCGCCATTTTCAGATACTGTTCATCTACTCTAGTTGATTGGTGTTGTTGCTTCATCCTTAGTTCTCCACTTGTTTCCATTTATACCCCAAACTGCACATTATGCTGTTATGAGTATAGGAAAAGGAGAGAAAATAGTGAAACAGCAGCTTAACTGTCCCCAAAACTTAGAATAAGTTTCAGAAAATCAATTGAAACTGATCAGGACTCCTAAAATCAAATATAAAAAAAACTAGAGTGAAATTAAAACTCACGTATCTTCCTGTAGGTCATACCAAAGCTATGGATAGTTAGACATTAATGCTTGTAATGTTACACATCTTAATCACACGTAGAGAAAAAAAAAAAAAGTTAAACAAACAGGCTTTACACAGACGTCAATCTATTTAATAATTTATTTAACAATGCATGCCAGACATGATCCTATTCACATTGAAGAATACAGATTTGTATTTGCATCCAAATACTCACTACTTTAATTTCAGATTATAATCTCTATCTTTCTCTCAGTCAACATTACAAGTCATCTGTGTACACTCTGAGTGGAAGAACTGCATGCATTCAAAGGACATAAAGTTAAGTGTGACCAGTAGTGGGATGCAGTTAGGTCCCTTTTAATTCTTCAACATTATTGCGGAAAAAACGTGTGTGTAAAACTCCTCTTTCGTTTTCTAGTCACAGGTTTTATAGGAAGGAAGCAAATCCTGTTGATTATCATTAAAATTCTCCCAAACTATATGATAGAGCATAGGAAAATATTTAAAAAGTACTGTACACTGAGACTCTGCTGGGTTGTGTTGTCTTGGCATGCCTCCCTGTTGTTGGTGTCATCTAAATGTTTGAGTTCACACGCAAGTCAGTTGTTCACACACACACACACACAGGCTCACATTCACACACCAGCCATGTCAATGTATCACACAACCAGTTAACAATCATAGAAGTTCCTACATGCCAAGGACACGGATGTTATCTGATACTCCTCACTGTGGGGATAAACAAACTGGAGAAGGAAGGTTTTTTTTCATATCGTAACAGGCCAAATGGGAGTGTCTCAGCCAAACACAGCCATTTGTTTTCATCCTTTGCCATACAGAGCTTGAGTTAAACAGTTCAGCCTTGGCTTTTTTTTTTAACCCAGTCTTTCACAGCTTTGTAGACAATAGGTCAACAGAACACTCTGTTTCAATTTGGTTTGACAAAGTTTGGTTCAAAAAGTAAGCAGCAACTGTGCGTGACCAAAGCCTGTTCAATGAAAACACAAGTATCCATAAAAAAAGCAAAAACCATAGAAGAAAAAATCAACATCCCTTCCCTTTTTGTTTTTACTGTAGGTGATTTAAGCCTCTGTGGGTGAGCAAGTTGAGCAAGTATGAAGACATTCATTCAAATGCTATTGCTATTTCTGAAGACATAAAACAAAAAATATATTTATATATTTCATCTAAAATCCCCCCAAAATTCTGGGTTAGACTCATAAAGCACAGTGATTATAGTGGACGCCTTCAAGTCAAAGCCAAACTCATCCATCGATTATATTGTATGTGAAATTCCACCATGACTCTATGAAACACCCTCTGTTTTGCATCACTGGGGGAATATTGTCCCTGAGCACTAACCTGGGGTCAGCCACTTCTCTTTGTAACCTAACCCACACATTTGGTAAAGAAAGAGCAAATCTGATCTTTTGCATGTGACAACAACATACTTCTGACTCTGTCCAGCCTGTGTGATTAATACTGACTGTGTCAACAATGATAATCTCATAATAATAAGAAAAATAATAGGTTAAAGGGACATTCTACTGATTTTATTTTTTATTTTTCCAAAGAGATGTTAGTGAGCACTGTCATAGTAGCACAATGTCATGAGCAATGGAAGACATTTAACAGTCTGGATGTTTAAATTGTACATTTGGGGTGTGACACAGGTGAGTCAGATCAATCAGTTGAGGTGAGGCAGAAAAATTACTGCGACTGAGAAGCCATGTTCTCATTTGACGTGCAAAAAGATCCTTTTCTTTTAATCTATGATGGTCAAGACATCTTTTCTGAATTTCTAAGCTCAAAAACTGCAAATAAACACCCAAACAAGCAAATAACAATATCTCCTCTCGGTACATCACATGAGAAGGAGAGCAGAGGTTTATGGGAAAAGAATCAACAAAAATTCACCTCCATGAGAAAATTAAATAGACTGATGAAATAAACGTCCCCACATACTCCATCCATGCCCAAAAGGCACCCTAAGTTTGGTATACCGGCAACTTTGAGTTGCCAAATCAACGTTAAAAAATTCTCATAAGTTGCTTGATAAAATACACACGATAAAATCTACTTTAAATACATTAAATAAGATAGAAATGTACAGTAACTGCACAGTATTTGAGACTATTCTATTTTAATAAATAATATTATACATCATCATTTAGTGCATGTAGATGGTCATCCTTTATTATATTTAAAAGCTTAATTATAAAATACTTGTAATTTGACAAAAAATATCACTGAAAACATATAAATATTATATTCGGAATTCAAACAGGCATTTACTTCAATCAATGAGCAAGAAGAAATGTTAATAAATAGAATCATCATCTTGAAAGAAATGCGGCAGATTCAACAGAATTGAAAAAGCGAGAAAATAGATTTTAAAAATCATTAAGGACTCTTATAATATCATCTTTATTATACATATTTTTTTACAAATCTAAATGAGAAAGACGTCATCCTTCTCACCAAATCTCTTCCAGAACAATAAGCAAAAGGAAAAAAATGAATCAAGAAGTCGAACGTGTCTGACTTTCATCTCTTGTTAATAATTCAGTGCTTCTTCCTCCGTCTCCTCTAAAATGTTTGACTATTTAAATTATTAGGATGCATATTACTTGACAGCTCATTGCCAAGCTTTTGTAAATTTATAAAGTAGTGCTTTCTTTAGGCACTCTTTACACATTTTATGTTTGGGCTTGTCATTAATCATTGCTTTCAATCATAGTGGGTTTGCAGAAATTAGAGTGAATAAATGACAATAGTGGAATAGATGAAGGACGGATCTAATAATAAGTGTAACTGGATGCAAATGTTTAGCAAAATAATGACATGCCAAAACCTGAGGGAGGTGGGCTTTGACTATAAACAGAGTAAAGACTTACTGAGTGGAAAGATTTTTGGTGTAAGGTTCAGGCAAAAAAGGTTCAGGTCTGGTTAGTCTGGCATATGCTCACTCATACACTCACAGCGCCCTCTTGTCCTCATTGTTTGCAATTGCACTTGTTAATGCTCTCTGAGAGTCTCACCACATACACTTTTCTGTTATCACAGATCATTATTTCCCCAGTGAATTAGCCTTTAAAGCACCAGCTAACCTCACTGACATGGACTCATTGCACCAGCTGACTGTAGACATTAGTGAAATTACTCCATTGGAACAAGGTCAAACCCAGTTATCTCCTTTCGGCTAAACTGACAAAAAAAGGTTTTAGTCCAGAGACAAAAACAAATGTGTTGGTCATCGATATACTGATGAAAAAAAAACTAATACGCTTATAAATTTAATCTCTACCTGACTATTTTAAAAGTGTACTGATGTAACTAAAGATGAGTCAATGTCTTGTTATGGATCGGAAGAAGCTCAAGAACTCTCACTTTCCACTGCGAATCTCACAACTTAGAATTAGGATTTGATGGAAAAAAAAGAGAAATTCTCTTCCAGTGGTGGTAACGCTGAAAGTAATTAACACAATAAGTTGAGTGCATCTCTTTCCTTCTTCTTTCTCCTCATCTCTCAGACCTGATAGTGTCTACAAAATAATGCAGGCCGAAATAACAGCATACTTTATCTGACTAGTGTGATATGTGATGCAACACAGTGGCTGATGTCTACTTGATGTGAAGTTGGTTAGTGGAAGACAAACAAGACAAATACACCTTCTGTTGTCAGAACATCCCGTACTTTGCTACAAGAGGTATAAACTAGTCTAAATTCGTAGCTCTTTGTTTTGACTTGTTTACATAGGAACTTCTAATTTTTCTGTGAATCAGGATAAAACTGCCCATTAGCACTGACTATGAATAGTCGTTTCTAATGTAAGATTGAATTAAATAAATTGTAGATATGGTTCAGATCAGAGCCTACAGGCAGCTTTATCCTGCTGTCACTATTGCCATGTGAGTTTCCCGCCTGGGCCCTAACAGTGTGTGAGTGCACCAATGTGTCCTTGTCACGTGTAGTTTTGTCTATCAAAGCTGCGGAAAGCTGACGGGGCGGCCAGCTTCCTTATGGACAGGCTGTCAGTCTTGGCTGGTTCCGGCCTTGCTCCAGACTTGCTCCTGAGGAAGGGATTTCTGTGTCCTACCAAACCTCGTCCCCCAGGCCCAGGTACCCTGTCTGCTCCCAAACCTGGTCCCCTCTCCATCCTCTCACTCACTGACAGGCTCTTCCGGTGCGGAGGAGCCAGTGTGAGGGAAGGATGGGAGTCATCTGAAGAGCAGCTGTTTGCTCGCTCCAGTTTGGAGAAGGTGGAGCAGAGAGGAGCTCCACTGGGCCCACAGAGGCCTCCTATTCGAGGAGTATCAGAGGCTGGAATCATGTCCTCTGGGTCTTCTGGATCAGACTCTGTGTGACTTAGCTCTGCCTCTCTCTCTGGGTGAGACAAACTAATATCAGATGGTTTATCAAAGGTGAATGAGGTGGAAGCTCCAGGCGAGTGCGAGCATTCTGCTGGAGTATATGGAGAAGAGACACAGCGTGTATCAATGCAGTCAGTAATGCTGGTGTACTCTGCAGCCTTTACCTGGACCCCTGCCCCCAGTCCACCATAGCAGCCTCTTGGAGTAAACATAAGGCTGTGGGACTTGACCAGAGGGGGGTCATCCAGGAACCCCGTGCCTGCTGTTGAGAGGTAGCGGCTGCTCTTAGAGCGTTCGAGCAGCCCTGCTGAGGGAGGTGGAGATGGTTCCATATCCCAAGGAGGTAGGGTGGTGTCTGGCAAAAGGTGTGCTGAGCACAACGACAAGTCAACAGCTGCGCTGTCGTCAAACATAGCTCCAGTTGTTCCGCTGCTTCCTCCTCCGCCCTCCGAGTGCCTGTCGCCCAAACCGCTAGTGGCAGTGCTGCTGAAGTCACGGCCTCCATGCAACACCGTCTCCATGGTATCTGACTGCACTGAGGAGTCTCTCTGCAGGGGTGGGACCACACGGAGAGGGTCAAGAAAGACCTCTGTTGGGCCTACCTCCTCAGAAGTTGACACATAAATATCAATGCATGATGATGGACGGTGCTGCTGGGAAACCGACAGCGTCGCCAGGGGGAGGGGCTTAGACTCCTTGGGGGCAGCAGATGAGGACACAGACTGTGAACTGTTGGCTCGGTGGAGACTGAGTGAGCGCTCCTTGAAGAAGCTTTCAGCTCGTTCAGCCCCACTTGAACGCTCAACAACACGCCCACCTCCAACATAAAACGAGTGACTCCTTGCTCGTGTAGCCATGCTAGTAGGAGAGGGAGGGGACATGGAGCCCTCAGCTGTTCCTTCCAGCGCTTCCTGTAGGCGATATGAATTCCCCTCAGTGCTGTTAAAGCTGCTCTGACGGAGGATGTACGCTGACTCTGGGCATTCAGCTTGGCGGATTATATATGCAGAGTCAGTGCAGTCAGACGAAGTCCGGGATCGTGCTTTGCTGACCTCCACACGCTCAACACCCGTCACACGCTCCAGTGCAACGGCAATTCTTCCAATTAGCTCCTCCATTTGAGCCAAACGGATATCAACAGTCTGTAGTGATGCTTTCATGAAGTGTTCCCTCTCATTGACTTCTTCCAATCGCATTGCCATGTTCTCCACCCTGAAGAAGAAAAAGTGGACAAAGTCAAATATGTACAAAAAGGTAAAGAAGCGCAAGTGCTTTATAGTTATTTTTTGGGAGTTAGATTACAGTCTTCTGTGTATTCATGTCTGACCTCTCGGATGTGACTCTGATTCTCTCATCGTTCGATGAGTGAAATCTGTCATCCTTCTCCCTGAAGTACTCTTCGATACACTGTTCCTCAAAGTCATGAACTTTCTTGAGCTCATCCTCTGTGATGAAAAGCTCTGCAAGGAAAAGTTCAGTGGTGGTAAAGTTATAGAAATGTATAAAAGCTGCATTTGTTTCCAAATTTTGTTTTGGTGACACATTAAACAAGTATTGTTAGAGCTCTACTGCTGTTTATGAAACACAGAACGTTGCTAGTTTTAATGTACATCTGTCACTCACTCAGTCCGTAGTCCCTCTCATCATCGTCATGCTTGCGCCAGCGACAACACAGGTGCTTTAGGACCATAGTTATGTGACTGAAGATGATGAGGGGTGGAGGAAGGACGGGGCGTTCGTGGAAGGTCATAATAAGCTGGTATCGCTGGAACTTCCACACCTGGTTTGAGATGGACTTCACCTCAAAGAATGTATTACTATGAGCAATCAGACAAAGACTCCAGATCAGCATTTTACATTCTATCATGAGGTCGGATAACAGTCTGATAATTGACTAATAAATAAAGCAGCTTCTGTACTTTGTTGCTAATCTGAGTTAAGACAACAAGAACAAGAGTTTCGGGAATCACTCTAACAAATGTTGGAAAGAGCTACACAATCTTTTATACTATAACAAATTATTAGTATGATAATTTCAATGTTAATAAATCAGTGTCCAAATATGTTAGTGCATCTAGCAAACAAGGGAAATGTCTATTTTAAAAATCTAAAGTACAGTTATGGTTACTTAAAGGTGAAGTTTTGATTGATTTTTTGTGTATGAATGTTCAAAGACAGTAATAACATTTGTTTTTGGTAGTAGATCTAACATATTGAGAGTTCACTTACTTAAACACTGCTATAAGTAGGTTAACGAGCAGTATGTTGGCCACCAGCAGATAGCATGCCATGATAGCGGGGACGATCCAGGCCCCAGTCTTACAGGGTGGAAGAGCCACCACAACTCCATCTTCTGTGGTGATATTCTGCCCACAGGGAGCTGCACAGCATCACAAAATAAACACACATGTTAGTTTAAAAACAGAATTGATTGTGTCCAAACAGGGGTTTTAATCCATTATAGGTATCTTGATTTCATGCTTTAAAACAGATACATGCAAAGACACAAAATAAACTAAAAAAACATATATAATAAAAGTTCAAACTTAATGCAAAACATAAAACACACTGAGACATACTATACATTCAATACAAGACCACAAACATGATAAAGAGACAAGCAAACCTAAAACATATTGTAAAATCCTCATAAAAAAAAAACAATGCAAACAATCAAGAAGCAAAGTCAATTCATTTTTCTGCTTTTGCTTTAAAAAAAAGTTTCAAAAACAATGACAGGGGCTCATGTTCAGAAATGGAAATCTGAAAACAAAATACACAGAGCAACACATTAGTCATGTGTCATCACCGTCTGTGTTTTTCCAATATATTTAAACATATGTTTAAAATATATTGTCACATATGTGGGAGGTTTAGCTTCATTCAGCAATGGTTGATTGCTCTGAGTTATTTGAAATGTATTTAGGACACACAGTATGTTTTTTCCATCTGTGATGGTTCAGTTGCTGCGGCTGATCTGGGGAACATTCAGCATTCGTCCTCGGTTTGTTTGCCTTGGAGATTCCATCTACTCATGCTCATCATTTCTTGGTGATCAATTGTTTCACACAATGTAGCCCAAAGACAGAGAACTGAAGTAATTTTCTTTTTTTTTTCCCTCTCTCACACTCTCTTTACCTTCCAAAAATTTGGATTTAAAAACTCTGACAACTGAACCACGTGAAAAAACAGATTACAAATGATGAAATGTTGATAGTAGTTTTAATATGAGGATGTGTGTGTGTGCACTGTTTTTGTATTTTTTTTTAATTATCCCTGGGTAATGTGTTGTTTTTGTTCTTGTAAATGTTATTAGTTGAAATATTTCAGCCATCGGACAGCTGCTCCAGAGAGAAGCTCAGCTGGCAGAAAGAGACGGAGATGTGATTCATGCGAAACATGGCTTTATCATGGCACGTCTTGGAATTTAGTGCTAAGCAACAAATAAAGGATAGAGGCATCAAGAGAGTATCAAATATTTGATAGTTTCTCTTGATGTGGCAGCTGATCAAAAACAATGACCATAAAAAAGAAAATGAAAACACTTTTGAAAAGTGCTGCTGCCACCTAACCAGCCTCTGCCAAAAACTAATCGGAGTAAAGTTGCTTACAAGGTATAGCCTTAGGTCAAGCTACTAGTGGACCTAAAGATTTGGAAAAAAGACTGACTCAGATTTTACCTGAGCTGGTTACTTAAAGTCAATACTGCTGATATGTCCAGTAGTTGACCTGAGATACCAACGCAAGGGCAACTTTAGCCTTACAATGAGGAACCACATGCACACTTTTTGTCTCAAGAGGCCTCTGGGGGGCGGGAGTGGGCATGACATGATAGTAATGTGAGGATGAAAGAGAGGTGGGGTAAGTAGAAGTGATTAAACTGAGGTCTATATGTGTAGAATTACTGGGATTCTGACTGCACTGGGCAATGTGGGATGGACCATTGCTACGCCAGGTTCCGTGCGTTCGAAAGTAATTTTCGACCAGCCAGAGTTTTTCATTCAGCCTTTGCTGTAACTTCCTACTATGCATATCTGAAACAAAGAATGAAAACATTATTTCAGATCTCTTCTCTTTGGGCCACTCCTCACATTCTGTGCACACAGTCATAAACAATGTCATACAAGGAGACAACAGAACTGCAAACAGACAGACTCTCGCTCTTCAGGATATTTTCTCACAGACATGTCCCACAGCGTCTTTTGATTTATTAAGTCAAGTTTTAAATCAGGTAACATAAAACATTCTAGAAACTGATGGCACACATTAGTGTCCTCATAGGATAAACAATAAACAGGCAGATTTTTCAAAAATATAACCAATAACGATTCAGTTTTTCTTATTATGTGTATGTCTTGCAGTCTCAGAGGATTAGTGTGTATTTCGCGTAGTGTCTCTCCTCAGAGAAGAGAACAATCCTCCCTCCAAAAATCAGCATGAAATTTGATCCAGCAGCTGAAACTTACGGTCAATTTGATCGGCGAACACCTCTCCATAGATCATCCAGTAAGGCATAAAGAAGATGTTTCTGGCGAGCATCCAGGATGGGTCTTCGTTAGGGTTGAGGATGGCCTGACGTGCCACCCCAAAACTCATCAGCACCACCAACATGATGATCACAAAATACATCATGTCGATCATCTGATGGAGAGGCGGAGAAGGCAAAGGATGAGTAAGAAGGAATGAAATTAATTGGTTAATTAATGAGGCAAAATGGGAAGCACAGCTGGAAAAAAAATCTGATTAATTATGGTTTGTATTTTTGATAACTAGTCCTATAAAATTAAATAAGACTTATTTTTAGAATTGGACTCAAATCCAATAATTAAACTGCATCTAATTTGGGTTAATTTCAGATTGATTAAAGAGGTTACAGAGCTGAGATGCCATTCTCCCACTGGGCTAATTTATGCTCTACAAACTGCAAGACTGTGTAATTTTCAGTTGAGACTATCACTTATTGAAAGGTGATATGGAGATATATTTAAGGCTAATATTCTGACTGTCATTGCATTGTAAAAAAAAATCTGTTTTTACAGTGTTACGTCTGTTTTTCTTTATGTCTTTTAAGCTGCACTGACATCAAACAGGCTTGTAGAGCAGCAGCTCATGAGCCAATAAGATGACTGACTTCTCTGTATCCAATCACTGATTTTCATATCAAAGGCTTTACGTCCAGTGGTACACAGTCAATGTCAAAAGCAGTCAAGCATCAGATTACAGATTTGGGTCGTCATGCATAATGTAAAAGCTCTGATCTTATACTTGTTGAGATCAAACAATCACACTAAAAGGTGCAGGAGCTTCATTAGCATTAGGGTTGAAAATCATTTACAGATAACACTTTTGCAATCATGGAGCTCTGTTTGATTGTACAGACACTAATCAAGTGAACCAAAGTCTAAAGGTAAACACATACCAAATAAGGATAGAATATGAGGTGGAATATAATGTTGAAAAGAAAAAAAAAACAGGTAGACGAACATTGCCAGCTGCCCACCCCTGGCTCTTCTCACCATCTTGCCGATCATCATCACATAGGGACCCAGGTACTTGTTGACTCCAAAGATGTCCAGCAGCCGGATGTACCAATAGATGATGTTGACACAGTAGATGACCCGCCCGTAGCTCATGAGCGGTGGCTCCTGGAGACGAAGAACCATGCCAACAGAAAAAATGAGGATGGCCATGAGGTCTGTGATGTTCCAGTACTCCTGAAGCCACACCTTCACCTTCTGCAGCAGCTTGCCCGGCTCTGACATCAGAATCTGAAAGACAGTGGCAAAAAATGCTCGACTGCTGGACTAATGGGTGTTAACTAACACACGAACAGAAAATTTTGAAAATGTGACTTGAAAAAACAGATGAATTGAAATAGTTTATCATAACCACCATAAGAGGGCAGCATAAACTCATCAATCAGAGAATTCAACATCTAAAGAGGCTTTGTAGTGCATCCGAAAATGATGTGACACAATGATTAATGCATTTCATACAGTTACAGTACAAAAAGGCAACAGAGTTGAGTTGAATTTATTATATGGTCACAGCATATTTTCTGTTTTTTGTTTTTTCCATGTTTTTACTCTGCTCTCATCTGCTACACCAATCTGCTTATTTTGCTTCCTTTTAACAAACCCATCATTATTTTTAAACAACTTAATGAAATGGACATAATGTTCATAAATTAATTACAGGTGACATTAGGGTGACTCCTACGGTTTTATACCTCTCTCATCTTTTCAATGCCATTGGTGAAGATGTAAGCAATGACAATCCACTCCTGAGGAGACGGCCAGAGGTCCATCTTGACCAGGACGATGTAGTTAAACAACATCAGGTATCCCACATATGCCATCTGCATCAAAATACAAAATCAAAAGGGAATGAATGGAATCTTATTTTGTGATGTGTCCGCCCACATTTTCTGAGGGCTACAGTGGAAAAAAGCTTTCATCCTCCAGTCAACTCTTAAAACTATCATAACTAACCCTAATTATATTCTGCAATTGTCAAAGGCCTGATAATAAATGGGGAATGTGAATAGTTTTCCATCACGGTAGAATCTTTTTTCTAATCAGGTGCAGTAACTACACACGTTTCCATATATTTAAGCTATTTAAAGAAACCGTGATCTATTATTTTCATTTGCAGGTTAATCTTTTGCCTGAAATGGTTGAAGTGATTGTACGACTGAGACTTTTCTTATTAAAACCCTTATGCACAGTTGGCTCCCATGATAAGTTGGACTATAGTTATTAAAAACGAGGATGGTGTTCCACAGCAGGTGACAGGTATGAATACAATTTGTCTAATGAGTTGAGGACTGCACTCTGAGAGAAAACCAAACATCTGTTCCACAGGAATTTTCCTAATTTTAAATACTGTAAAATGTCTTTCTTTAATCTCAGTGACAGAAAAGAGAATCACTGGCAACAGACAAGCAATAATCAAAACATTCTTTCTGTACATAAAGTGTTAAAATCTCTGCTGCTGCTAAAGACATGTTCTCATTGGACAAGCAAATTAAAGGCATCCAAGTGTGGAAACAAAAAAGATCTGCTTGCATAGGATATTACATTACGCACATGCTTACAGGCAGAAACTGCACCAAACATAAATTATAAACAGAATTTAGATGTACGCTGCTGTGGGAAAAAGATGCAAAAACACATACATTTAAAAATCATTCGCCCCACTTGGTGTACCATTCTGATTGTGAACTTTGAATCCAATACTTACTGAAAGCCTGAACTGCCAAAGGCTCTTTATTCATACTCAAAGGTTTTAGTGTATATTTGCCCTTTTGTCCACAGAATGTGTGATATAGTTCTTTTCCCTCCCTTATTCTTCCATCTTTTCATCACCTTTTGTTTCAAACAGTCTCCCCCTTTTCACTTAACCTTACCACCCCAGTAAAGCTGTTTAATGTCGGGTTGGAACTGGAGCCTAATGACAGTGGAGGCTGTGTGAGAACAGATAGTAATCGCAAGAATGAAGCTTTTGCATGACTACAGTCAGCAGAAACAAGTCCACGGGAAGATGTGGGAGGTGTTGCTGAAGTCGACACTCACCGTATGAAACCAGAACTTGACAATTGGAGCGTTATAGAACTCGTATATCTTGCGTCCCATGGGGATGAGGCGGTGGCGGTTCTGTACCTCCTCAACATCTTTTTTTCTGGATGCCTCTGCGGTTACCTTACCCAGCATTGCCTGGGTGATTGCAAACCCCGCATAGAGTGAGGGAGGGAGGGAGGGGTGTCAGGATTTAAAGAAAGGAGAGTGTAGGGGTGGAAATACAGGGGAGGAGTTGGTCGCGATACAAAAGGAGGATGGAGATCAAGATGTGTTTGGAAGGGAGGAGGTGGAAAAAAAGAATAAAAAGAAAGAAGAGACAGAGAAGAGGGTTATTTTATGAACAATTGCACAATTTTAACATCATAATCAAAGAAGCAAGCGCAGGCAATGTCATCATTCCAAAAATGTAAAATGTCTGTTTGAAGTGGCGTTTGAGTGAAGGCTGGTATTGTAACACGGTATGACGAAGACACGGACACTCATGGATTGTGTCTCAGACAACAATTACGAGGCAGGAGACAGACACAGAGATAAAGACAGGAGGAGTACAGAAAAAAGAACAAGAAAAAAGATTCAACATAAATATCTCAGTTCGATCTGTGACACATTTTCTTATCCATGAGAGAGGGTTCTGAACCCACTGCTTTTTTATGGGTCATGGTCTTAATGTAAAAGCAACACCATGTCTCTGAGGGAGTTCATTCATGGAATTGTATTGTAAAGTCTGAAATTATTCCAGACCTAGTAAAAGACATATCTTTGAAAGGTGGTTCCAATATTTGAAACATACTGTGATGAAATCAATGTGAAATCAAAGAGAATGTGACTAAGTAGAGAAAAGTAAAATCTATCTTCCTTTAAATATGTGAAACATTTTTTTTCCAGGGCAAACACAAACAGAACCTCTGATTCAGATGGTGTTGTGTAAATTGCATTATACAGTGGGGCAAAAAAGTATTTAGTCAGCCACCAATTGTGTAAGTTCTCCCACTTAAAAAGATCAGAGAGGCCTGTAATTTTCATCATAGGTATACCTCAACTATGAGAGACAAAATGAGGAAAAAAAATCCAGAAAATCACATTGTCTGATTTTTAAAGAATTTATTTGCAAATTATGGTGGAAAATAAGTATTTGGTCAATAACAAAAGTTAATCTAAATACTTTGTTATATAGCTTTTGTTGGCAATGACAGAGGTCAAATGTTTTCTGTAAGTCTTCACAAGGTTTTCACACACTGTTGCTGGTATTTTGGCCCATTCCTCCATGCAGATCTCCTCTAGAGCAGTGATGTTTTGGGGCTGACGCTGGGCAACACGGACTTTCAACTCCCTCCAGAGATTTTCTATGGGGTTGAGATCTGGAGACTGGCTAGGCCACTCCAGGACCTTGAAATGCTTCTTACGAAGCCACTCCTTCGTTGCCCGGGCGGTGTGTTTGGGATCATTGTCATGCTGAAAGACCCAGCCACGTCTCATTTTCAATGCCCTTGCTGATGGAAGGAGGTTTTCACTCAAAATCTTACGATACATGGCCCCATTCATTCTTTCCTTTACACGGATCAGTCGTCCTGGTCCCCTTGCAGAAAAACAGCCCCAAAGCATGATGTTTCCACCCCCATGCTTTACAGTAGGTATGGTGTTCTTTGGATCCAACTCAGCATTCTTTCCCCTCCAAACACGACAAGTTGAGTTTCTACCAAAAAGTTCTATTTTGGTTTCATCTGACCATATGATGTTCTCCCAATCCTCTTCTGGATCATCCAAATGCTCTCTAGCAAACCGCAGACGGGCCTGGACGTGTCCTGGCTTCAGCAGGGGGACACGTCTGGCACTGCAGGATTTGAGTCCCTGGCGGCGTAGTGTGTTACTGATGGTAGCCTTTGTTACTTTGGTCCCAGCTCTCTGCAGGTCATTCACTAGGTCCCTCCGTGTGGTTCTGGGATTTTTGCTCACCGTTCTTGTGATCATTTTGACCCCACGGGGTGAGATCTTGCGTGGAGCCCCAGATCGAGGGAGATTATCAGTGGTCTTGTATGTCTTCCATTTTCTAATAATTGCTCCCACAGTTAATTTCTTCACACCAAGCTGCTTACCTATTGCAGATTCAGTCTTCCCAGCCTGGTGAAGGTCTACAATTTTGTTTCTGGTGTCCTTTGACAGCTCTTTGGTATTGGCCATAGTGGAGTTTGGAGCGTGACTGTTTGAGGTTGTGGACAGGTGTCTTTTATACTGATAACGAGTTCACACAGGTGCCATTAATACAGGTAACGAGTGGAGGACCAAGGAGCCTCTTAAAGAAGTTACAGGTCTGTGAAAGCCAGAAATCTTACTTGTTTGTAGGTGACCAAATACTTATTTTCCACCATAATTTGCAAATAAATTCTTTAAAAATCAGACAATGTGATTTTCTGGATTTTTTTTCCTCATTTTGTCTCTCATAGTTGAGGTATACCTATGATGAAAATTACAGGCCTCTCTGATCTTTTTAAGTGGGAGAACTTACACAATTGGTGGCTGACTAAATACTTTTTTGCCCCACTGTATGTTTACTCCATTCAGGAGGAATGTTCATTACACTGTTGTTTATCTAAAGCCTCTGGAGCTATAACAATACAATCTCCCTCTGTGGTGAAGCAGTTGTGTGCACATCTGTATGAATCTTTGTGTGATTCATAAGAATCTGAAGGTGTATGTGTGCAGTCAGAAGCCAGGGCAATTGGATGAGGCTCATAACAAATGTATTCTCTTGGAAAAGGTTTTTTTTTGTTCAATACCAGAGAGCCTTGAGGGCTTTGGGTGTTACAGGGTCAGTTTTTCAGAGTGTTTGCTCTGGCTTGCTGGCTTTGCTGTATGCAGATGGAAAGTATGTACAGTGGCACTGAAGGCGTACAGTTTCAGCTTCGTCACTTCTTGAGATGACCTGTGATCCAGTTTGGGTATTAACATTGCTTTTTGAATCCCAGTCTTCATTTAATAAACAAACTGGACAAAAAATCATCTTAAGAAGAGGACAGACTGAAAAAGAACATATCCTATTCCTGCTGTATGCAGATGGACCAACTCTTTCACTGTGAGCTGGGAGAAAGTGCTCAGACTCTGCATGATTAAAGCCCCGCAGCATCATGCAGACATGGTTACATAATGCAAAAGCCTGGGCCTCCCATGCTCAGCAGTTGACATGCTGAGTGGTATGCTGCAGCAAACCATTACTGATGGGAGAGAGTGAGGGGCAGCAATCGGTTGGCATTACGGTACTGTACCTCAATCAGACCTGAGTTTGGAGGAAAAAGAAAAAGAGGGAAAGAGCTGAAGGAATAAGGGAGGGGGATTTGCAATACAAAAGGCAGAGAGCAGGAGAAATAAAGAAGCAAAGAGAAAGAAAGAAAACAAAAAAAAAGCAGAAAAGAGGTGGGAAGAGCGAGAGAAGCACACACGGGGGGAATCTACAAGCGGCGACAGACTGAGACGCTACAACTCCACACCATATCTTTGCTGAGACAACGAGAAACAGGTAAGGCCGATTTCACTGGAGGGGTCCAGTTGGCCGAACAAGTAAGTGAGTGCAGGGAGGACTGTGTGCATGTGTTTGTGATTATCGCAATGTGGACATTAAAAAAATCTTTGAATTGGTCCACAAGAGATATTTAGAATGCACACAGAACCAGGGATCAGTTTTAGACTTAAAATAAGTGTGTATTGTGTTAATGTGTATGGATTCTGAGATGTGGGGCTGAGGTCTCTCACCACGGAGTTGTACTGTGTCTCACAGTAAGATCTTACTGTGAACTCCATGTCCTCCTCCTCCTTCTCCTTGACTGGTTTCTCAGGCTCCTCCTCTTCCTTCTCCTGCAGATAGGTCTCCTGATCCTGGGGCATATAGGACATCTCATCCTTGTTTTTAAATTCCAGACTCAGGATGGACGGTGGCAGAAGCAGGCCTAAAATCACCTGGATCATGAGGGGAGATGTAGAGGTGAAGGAACGCTAGAGGAAAGCAGAAGATGCAACACTCCGGACACAGAGAGTTTGGAACAAATCACGACTGACCTGCAACACACATGTCTATGAAACTCGCATGAGAGAATCGTACACTTAAGCACCTCTGCATTATTCACCATGCCCGGGCAAGGCGGTACGACAAAGCTTTGGAACTGACAAGAGCTCAGGCAAGAGGCTCTTATTGTGGAAATCAATTATAAAAGCCTTATTTCAGAGAGGCAACAAGATTACTGTGCTGCTGGGGTCGATGAGAGCAACACTCAGAGCTGATAAAGGATGTATGCTGTACACACTTCAGATACATAAAACACAAAGAGAAAACTTCCAAGTACGAGATGTTGAAATCACAGTGGGAAGGTGAAGAAGAAGGAAAAGAGAGAGAGTTGAAGAGCAGCAAAATCAGGTATGTTATCTCTGTAAGCTATTTTCTTCTTATTTTTCACTGCTTCAATATCTGGAACAAATGTAAGCTGTAACAAACTGATAGTTTTAAGATGAAGTAAAAGAGATGAGGATCAGTGAGATTTATAATTGTGACCATAGCAAGTAAAGTGATGCATCAGCTTTTCCTACAGAAACATTAAAAGGCAAAGAAATAGATCTAATGATGAGCGAGGGAAGCTTCTCGCTGTAATTCACACTTCATTTACAGCCTCCTTTAACCGTATGTATTACATTCCAAATATGTTGAGGGTGGCTGCTTTTATAGCTGTATCAACTTTAAAAAATAAAGACTTATTGTTTTGACTTGATCATAAACTCCCAGGGGCTTGAATGTTGTTTGTTACACTTATTTGTTCTTCTTGTATTTCTGCTCCAGTGAATTTGAGCATTGCACTCTCTTCCTTATTCCTCCAGCAAAAAAAAAAAAAAAAATGGAAAAAGGCCAAACCATATTTACTGCCATATTTAAGCCTCGTCTGCTTTGAATAGCTAGCAGACCAGTCGAGCCCCTACATCCTGCCTCATTCAGCGGGATGAATGAGTATGAACCTAACCTTCAGCAAATCCAGAGGCAACACTTCATTAAAAATAGCTCTAACCTTTCAGGTCTTAGCAGCTGCCCTCCGTTGTACCCCCAGACACCAGGGGAATTCACATGAGCCAAATATCCCTCAAACCTCAACCACTCCTCTTTAATAAAACCACACTACTTGACTCTAAGCGATGTTAAACACATCAGCATTAATGTAACATCCACAGGACAAATTATGTTAATTTCTTCCTAGGTTAAATAAATGTCCCCTGATTAAGGTGCTGGCTATAATTCGTATGCCTCTCTGTTAGTATTGACGAACAAACATCTTTCTTCCCGCTGCCAAGCCATGCAAACCATCTGAACCTCAGGCATTTCAGAACCTCTAAGCTTGTCTTGTACTTTCACACTCTAACCCAAACTATTATTATAAAATCAGGATATAGGTCTGTTTAAATATCAACTCATTCAGTTGTGAAAATCTGTGGCCACAAACATCTCAAAGGACCAAAGTGATGAAGAAAAGCAAGCTGACTGGCTATTTTCTATGAAAGAATGAATTTGAATTGGACAGTGTACAGTCCAAACTCTTAATGCATTAAATTACTTCTGTTTACTCACTCATTATGAAAACCTCTGGATAAAAGTTGCACATTTCACCTGTGAGGTTTGGATAAAAGGATTTTTAAGTTCTTTAGTTAGCAATTGCTTCCAATTTCAGAGTGATTAGGCAGAGTTTTGAGAGTTCTGTATAAGATAGAAAAATCAGCTGATGAAAGAAATAAGTGTTCTCTGCTGGGAAACAGTATAACCATTTTATTTCATTTAGATCATATTAGGTGTTTTTGTGTTGTATTAAAGAGCGAAGACATTTTGTTGCAAGTCTTTACACAAAGTTCATCCCAAACATCTGCTTTCATCGTGCTACCTTCAGGCCGGAGTTCTTGCGCATGCGCAGGCGTCCCATCCACATGTCGGTCAGCAGCATCTGACTGCAGGTGTGAGCAATGAAATCGCGGTGTTTGGCTGCTACAGCAAGCTGCAGACAGGTGGCGTTGCTCCAGTTCTTCAGCTCATATGTCAGAAGCTTCATGGCCATCTGCTCGTCCTGTTTATAGGACTGATCTAGGAGTTCCACCGCCAGCTGGCCAAACTCTCTACCAAAACAGAAGGAAAACATGTACAGTCTCAAAAAGAGACAGGGATTGATGCTCAAGTGTCAGAATTCAACCTCTCAAGATAAATCTGACCATTTAGATGAAATTCAGAAGGAAAATGGGATTTTTGCACATTTACACCAAAATGTTTGTATTTACTGAGTACGAGGAAATGTTTCTTTCAAACTTGAGATTTTTTTTAAAGTGTATACATTAATGTCAAAAACCACCAATCCTTGTACCAACATCCTGAAAACATGAATCACAAGGACTCACAATGTCAGAGATGCATCAGACAGAACACAGCTCAGCTGAGTCTTCTGAGCAGATGAACAACTTCCTGTTTCTTTAAAACACTTTTCAAATCATTTGCACGAGCTGGTCTTACATAACTGCAACGCTCTTTACCCAGTTTGTATGAAAACAGCTTGAGAAGCAAGAGCTCCCAGAGCATAAAGCTGCAAGTATCCACACAAATACATATGCACACATTACAAACCACATAACTATCGTCAGAGTTTATACAAACACATACAGGCAACAAAGACATTGCCAAACACCGAATATCTTGGGTCGTTTGGGGAAAAAATGCATGCATTTAAATGAGTTCTTTAAAGGAAGCCATGTGGGGAGTTAAAATAAAAATATTCCAGCTCTGAAGTTTTCTTTGAAAACAGCATTTATTTAATGGGAGAAGGTTTACATGTAGCTGTGCTTTAAATGTCCTAATTCATCTCTCTAAATCACAGTGTTTTCTGTAGGCAGCATTTTCATCTCCTGCTTAATCTCTATGCACATCTTTAACTAACAGTGATGCATGTTATTTAAGTTCGGTATCTATGTCCTTTACATCCCATGAGAGTTTTGTTTGATTCAGGGCAGCTTGCAACAAACTCATTAATCATTCACTGAAGTAATTTCATTTTTCAACGTTCTTCTCAGAGCTACAACTTACAAGACACTAAATGCAACTGATCTGCATAAACATGAAAACCATCTGCCTCAAAAACGTATCCTACCTAAAATACTCTGATACATTACGGTTTTGAGGAGACATTTGTGTTTGGTGGTAGGATATATGCACGGGATCTTTTGGAACATGTGGGTTTTAGAGCAGATAGATCTGAATAAGTCTGGTCTCTATCATGTTGTTTGAGCAGATTCCAGACATTATGTTTACTAGATTATCAATTAAGTTTAGACAATTAAGTGTTTTTATTATTTTTTTTTATTATTATTAAATGTGCAGGAGGGGTGATTTTTAAACAATCCTTTATTTTACAGCCTTTCTTTTATTGTATTTTTTTCTTCCTGGTTTTATTCTTTGTTTAGGTATTTGTTTATATTTTCTATTTTGTTTTATTTCTTGATTTGCTGTACAGCTCTTTGGTCAGCTGTCATGTTGTACGTTAAAGTGCTCCATAAATAAACTTGACTTAAACTACATTACTGTTATTATATTATAAGTAATGAACTGCTCATTTTTATTATTTGTGTCACTCACCTGGAGTTGTGGTTGAGTTCTTGGGAGATGTCATCCACCATGTCGTTCTCAGATGCTTCATGTGCCATGGCCTTACACAGTTTACATGCCACCAAGGCCTTGGCCATGGCTTCCTCACCATGCTGCCAGAAGAACAGCGCCATCTTCTGACGTTTCATAAGCACGGCCCACACCATCAACTCGTGAAAGGGAAAAGGGAAGTGGTTTATTTCTGGGTCGTCCAAATCGATGTCCACCTCTTCCTCTCGTTTACGTGTCGTCTTCTGGCGGCCTCTGCGGATTGGCATGTCATCCTAAAGGTAATCATTAACGAGTGTGAGTTGTGTGGGACGAAAACAATACAGTGAAATGTTTTTTCCCAAAACATTTTAAGGCAGTTTTTAAATGGAAGGGTAACTGGAATGGATCTTTGGATTCTAGAGACGCTCAGAAAAAGTAAAACTTTAAGAATGGACAGATGATCAGACACTGACAGACAGGAAGATTAATTTAAATATGTAAGACTAAAGAATAGACAGTCATGCATGTTAAGACAATCTCTGACTGAGCTGCAACTGTTAGTAACAATTTGTGAAGGTGATCACCAGGGAGTCTTCAAAACATTTTGAAACTTTTGCAGGGGACTCTCCATTTTCTCACGAGTCGCAGCGTCTTACTTTTGTGCTGCTGGAATTTGTAACTTGTTCAGAAAAAAGAATAAATTACTTTTTGATTTTGTTTTTTAATGTACCAGTGTCAACACGAGCACCTGAAACCCAATTTAGTTTTCTTGAGACTGAAAATGTGAGCAATGTGAGGAAATGTTGGGATATTGGACATCAAACTGCAAATAAAATGAATAATTTGCCAACAAATTAAGACATTTGGGGGCAATTTGTAATAAAAATGTGACAAAAATTTAGCATCAAGAAAAAGTCGAATGACATTATAACATTTTCATGACTGAATATTTAATAATAGGCCTTCAGCTGGCTCAGATGAGTTTTGTGAGGTACATGTCACACATTTGCCTATTTTGCTATTTTGTTGTTACAAGCTGTGAATTCAGCACATTTTACAAATGGTGTGGCTTGAGGGATGAGGGAGAGGAACATTGAAGGAGCAGCTGAATAAAAACTTTGATGGGATCGAGACTCACCTCCATTCCAAGCAGTTTCAGGGCTTTGGGCTAGAAAACCAACACAAACACATAAACAGAGTAATACCTCCATTCAATCTGTTTTTCAATGCATTTTTAAATCAACACAACATAGTCTTAAAGACCTTTGCAAACTCACTCACAGGATGCCATAAACATTCATTAATATCAAAAATAACTGATAACTCTTTTAAAGGAGAAACCATATTTTTTGTTGCTTTGGTTAACAATATATTGAAGATGAAGACAATGAGTTGTTACAAAATCCAGGTATTAAAGCAAAAATATCCATATGTTTACTACTGTCAAAAAGCAGGACATGTATGAATTATGCATTCATGAGCTTATCATCCAGTTGATAAAAATAACCCTTTCCTGTGGGAATTTTCATGACCACATTTATTTCAAGGCTTTGTTGTTACTTAACATCGGTTTTTGTGTGACTCTATAACTGTGTAGCCCACACAATCAGCTCACACAGAAAATTGCTGTGAAACTAGAACTGACTTATTCTCTGTCCTGCTTTTTAGTCCCACATTATCTCTGTAGCCAATTTATTATTTCCACTTTCTTTCATACAAAGATACAAACGAGTGAACCAGCACTCACAACTGTACAGTCAGATAACAATGAAAAAACTGTCTTGACCTTTTAAAATCTAATATATAAAATAATAATCTGAAAAATGCATGTAATTATATAGCCTTATAATAATAATAGCCCACTTAGCACCAGCTGTATTATATTCTTATGTGAAAATTCCCTATATTGTGTTTGAACACCCCTTCAAATCAGTGACTTCGGGTGTCACTCTAATGGCCACATATGGTTAAAATTACACATCTAGCTATGCAGACTGTTTCTACAAACAATTTGTGAAAGAATGGGTCACTTTCAGGAGTTCAGGAGTGAATTTAAAGCACTGTATAATTTCTTAGCTACTAAATATTCCCTGGTCAACAGTGGTAATATACCAAAGTGGAAGCAAATTAGAACAACAGCCACAAAGCGGTAGGTCATGTAAACTCACAGAGCAGGGTCAGCACATGCTGAGTCACATGGTGCAAAAAACCTGGCAACTTAATGTAGAGTTAATAGCTACAGACCTCTAAACTTTATGTGATCTTTAGATTTGCAAAAACGTATGTGTAGGGAGTTTGATGGAAAAGATTTTCATGGCAGAGCAGCAGCATCAAAGCCTTGTATCAATAAATCAATGCGTCAGATGTAATTGTGTGAAGCAGGTCGCCACTGGACTCTGGAGGTGTGGAGATTTGTTCTATGGAGTGATGAATCGTGCTTCAATCCTATTGCACAGTCTGGGTTTGACCAGGGAAGCAGTACTTGTCTGACTGCATTGTGCCAATAGTAAAGTATGGCGGGGGGAGGATCATGGTGTGGGGTTGTTCTTCAGGGGTTGGGATTGGGTTTGGCCCCTTAGCTCTAGTAAAAGAAACCTTAATACCTCAGAGTACCAAAACATTTCAGGCAATTTCATGCCCCCTCGCTTTATGACAACAGTTGAGAATGGACCATTACTGTTCCAACATGATGACACATCTGTGCATGCAGCAGGTTCATAAGACATGGATGACAGTGTTTATTGTGCAGGAACTTAATTTAGCCTATATAGAATCCTGACCTCAACCAGATAGAACACCGTTGGGATGAATTAGAGAAGAGACCTTGAGCCTAGCCTTTCTCAGCTAACATTACTGTATGACCTCATAAATGCACTTCTGGGCAAATGATTAAAAATTACCATAAACACACTCATAAATACTTTTGGAAAGCTATTTTATCCGCAAAGAGTGGTCCAACTCCAGATTAAACCCTACAGATAAAGAATGGGATGTCAGTAAAGTTTATATATGTGTAAACGCTGATGTCCCTATATATTTGGTCATATAATGTATGTCAGCCTCCCCTCACTGTAAGGATCAAGGGTTAAGGTCTGTACAGTTCTCTTGGTGAACAAGTGCTCGCTCAGCTGTCCGACTGTATCGCTTCAGCCTCTGTGGATCAGTGCATATGTTTTTTTGCACCACTGAACTGCCAACTGTGCACTCATCTATGTAATGAGCAGTTTTTTGTCTTACAACACTGCTGTAATATCCCTCTCTATATTACTGTCAAAGGACCGTTTGTGTTGTCAGTCTGATCACATCCTGCATTAACATTCAGCATAAAGTCACCTGAAAAAGCTTTTCTGTTTTTTGTTTTCTCTCTTTATTCAGCACCATGGTCATTAAACGTGCACTGATGACCAAATTGTCTGACCCCATTTACTGATGTATTTCCCATAAATTTAACCACAGATGCCACTTTAATCACTGTAATGAAACACTTGTCAGTTACACTTTGTGGCTGGAGCTCCTACCATCTGGGTCCCAACCATGAACGCTCTTTCAAAGTCACTTTAATCTTTGTGTTGTAATCCTTAAATTCAATTAAAAGGAACCAGGTTTCCTCAGCATTCATTAACATTCTGCAGAGCAGCACAATCCGGTGCATTTTTTAGGTTTGTTTTACATACTAACATTTCCTCCACAAGATCACAGATGCAACGATAAAAAGAAATGAACTGATTTGTACACCTGTGCACGGTCCTATTTTCATCACACCTGTGGCGATGTGGGAGTTATTTAGTCAGAATGAGCAACAGAACACTGTGTAATGTGCAGTGTGTGTGTTGTAAAAACCCACAAGCACTGAACATTAGCACAACTTCAATTATCACTGACTCCACTTGGCTTGAGTGTAGAGATCATTTGGAGGAGTTTCTGTAATGGAGTGCTCATTTTCTCTGAGTCAAATCAGCACCTGATGAAGAGCCACTGATATTGATGAATGATTCGTTGCATCAAGGTTATTACAGTTCCTGCTATAATGCCATTGTTGAAATAAAATTGTATGAAAAAAGCTTTTATGTTTGACCTCTTCTGCTAAGTAGCACCTCAGTTTCATTAAATCACAATTTATGTGACACCTGAAACAGCTCTCAAATTGAAAGACTTTGCAATAAATCCCTTAATCATTAGAAAGACGTTTTCTAAACACACTATTAATACAGCAATAATGCTTGAGTAGATCACCTGGGCAGTCAGATGTAAACTTTAACCTGTTAATCAGATACTTTACAGCTCATTCACTTAGAATTCTAGAGGCAAAAGCACTTTGTATGCAATAATATTCACAATATATTTGACACATTTTTTATCCATCCATCCATCCATCCATCCATCCATCCATCCATCCATCCATCCATCCATCCATCCATCCATCCATCCATCCATCCATCCATCCATCCATCCATCCACTCTGCAGCTCCTCCTGGGTGATCTCAAAGAGTTCTAGAGAGGACATATCATTTCTCGAGTGAGTCTGGGGTCTCCTACCAGTGGGACATGCCGAATAAACCTCCAGAGGGAGGTGACCTGGAGGCCTCCTTATCAGTTGCCCAAGATACCTTAGATGACTCCTTTTAATAGAGCAGAATTTTTTCCCACAATTATACATTTGGGCTGCTAAATGAACTAAAGAAAAAAAACGAATCTCTTTCTAGTAACAAAATTAATTGAAAAGACTAGTAACATACTGCAGTTTGTGACTTTACTTTTCTGCAAGTATCAGCAGTCAATGTCCAAGAGGCAGACAGTTCATCGGTCCATCGCAGGGCCATACTAACACCTCGAGCCAAAATAAAATCTTTAATTAACTTAACATACATAATTTTTGCCTGTTGGTGAAAACTGGAGCACCTGGAGAAAACCAACGCATGAGGAGAACACGCAAATGACAGACAAGTCCCAGATGGGAATCAAACCCAAACCTTTTTGCTGTGAAGCTATGTACTAATCAACTGCATCACTTTGCAGCTCTGATTTACATTTAATTTCTCACATCTTTCATGATACACTTATAGGATTACAAATTTGATCTTGGGGCTCATTAATACAGTTCCTTTCATTAGTGACATCAGTACTGACACTGATTAAAAAAGCAGGATGCTAATGAAGGTAAAAATCATTTACTCACCCGTTTGGGTCCAAAGAGGTTATGGTACAGAGTCCTGAATCTCTTCCTTGTATAGTTACATCGATAAGCCCCACCCATGAGGTATTCAATGACCAGTCCAATGTCAATGAGACTGATGCGGTAGTCAGGAGGCAGGTTTCCCTACAAACCAGAGAGTGTTTACAGGCAACAACCCACACAGAGTGATTAAATAAAGGAAGGGGAGACAAGAGAACAAATGAACCACACACACAGTCATACACACTCAAGTCACAAAATCCATATCAAATTGTTTTTTTGTTTTTGGCTACTAAAGAAAACGTGATTATCGGATTCACCTTGAAGTAGATCCAACTGAACCCTGGATATTCTCGCTTGGAAAGAACACATAGTGTCAGTAAGTAAAACGCACGATAAGCAAGAGCTAGGGAAATGAGGTACACAGAAACTCTCAGGCAAGATCTCTCTTCCAGTCTTTCATTGAAATTGTAAACTGCAGCAGTTTGTGGGTATGTTTTGATTTTGATTGATTTGAATTGTTTGTGCTATGGGAGTTTGGTTTGAATGTAGAAACTTTAGGCTATAGTTTTTTTTTTTTCTATGTCTATTTGACAAGTGTAATCAAAAATTGGCTGAAAAACATAACAGATTCAGCCAGCAGCTTCAGAAAGTGTGATTCTTTAAAACACCAAACCTGAATGGAGCTAAAGACGAAGAGAATCTTGGGTGAAGTTTGAATTTGGGAGTCGTGTCTGAGGACAATTACAGCGGATGTGAACAATTGAACAAGTTGTCATAATTTTCATTCGGGGAAATAACAAGATCATTTCTGTAAAGTTCAATATTGACTTGAAGAGAGAAGATGAGAGCGATGGAAATGACTCATTAGCCTGGAAGAGAGCGGCAGTAGCATGGAGCCATAGACAGCTACTAACGCTTGAGGGGAGAGTCATTATTGAAACAGAAGTTCTTTCATGTGTGGCTTAAAAGCCTGTCAATACTCATTGCTCCTTTTCATGCCTTTAACCTGGACCTTAAACCCTGGAGTTTTGTCCTGGTCCCCACTGGTCCTGCGAGACACACAAGGTATCCAACCAATTTATGACCAACCCTGAGACTGTCTCCTCTCCCCTGTCCTAGAAACCTGTCAGTTCAATACCTGACTGTTTGGTTATGACTAAAGAATCAGTGTATTTACGTAAACTATTTTTATCAAGAAACTGACTGATTTTTCACTGATCATATTTAATAAACAGACAGCCAAATTATACAAAACATGTTTTTTGTTGTATTACTTTTATGACTGTAAACTTTATTGTTCAATATCTTGCATTTATTAATGAATAATACTGCCAAAGTCCTTGTCAGCAAAACCCTCTTTATTTTCCCTGTGGCGCTGAAGTTCCCAAAATAGTTTGTTTAAATCTTATGCGAATAAACTCTGGGACATTGCTACAGCTTTAAAACTTCTATCTAAGCAGCAGCTTGGAAAAATAATTTGTCTTGTTTTTAGGTTTTTATACTAACTAATAAACTACATTTTATTTCAGCTTGCGTTTCCTTTACTTTTGAAGATCAATTCTCAAAGCAATCTCGGACTTCTAAACGCCGAGTTGCATTTGGATTCCCAATCTTTCCTCCTTTGTGAGTCTCATCAGAGTTTACTGAGACAGACCCATGGCACAAAGCTACAATGATTGTTTTCTCTGCAGTACAACAAGTTTCTGCTTTGGGAGCTGCAGTCAACAAACCATTGTTTCTAATTCTCCGGATTCTTAACTCATCTTTGATACAGTGCAATAAGGGGACCAGGTTACCTTGAGTCCTGCTCACGTGGGCTCTTATGTCAAATATCACCATAAAAATTGTACCCTGACTAAAGAAAAACTAGAAAAAAAAATTCAGCTACTGACTAAACAAAAAGAAAACCCTCAAGGATTTACAAGAAAGAAAAGAAAATATGGATGACATGGAGACTCCACCCGAGGGATAGCAGTTAATTCTAAATAGCATCAAACACTGATAGAACAATGACACACAAACACTCAGCCGCACTGTTACAGTTACACAAACTTCTGCAAAAAAGAGAATGGTAATATTATGCCATGCACTAAGTGTTTGGCTGGTTGATCGGAAATGAGATGGGACATATTTCCCTTCATAAGCTTGAGATCAGAGTTGTGTGTAAAGATGTGAATCAACTTTATCCACGGTTGGAGAAAATAAAAAACACAACTGTAAGTCCCTATTCACACTGGCTGATGGTCTGAGTAAGGTCTTCAGGTTTGTAGTGGGCTCTCCATTGAACGTGACAGAGCGTTATTGGTCATCTAGGATTTTTAAACATGGACAAATGCTCTATATTATGGTCGTGGTGGTTGGTGATTGTGGTGGAAGTGTATCAGAGTGGAATTCAGCGTGGTGGCAGAGTGTTCTACATGTAACTTGGTTGTCAAGGATATGAAGCACGGGTTTCACCGATCTCAAGCCTATAGGCTACGACCCCAACAAGTGGTAGCATTGAGCTAGCATGGAGTGACCTAGCAAGTAGCTGTGATCGTGGTGCAGTTCTGTGTGTAGATGGTGGGATTGTCATGGGAAGAAATTGCTGACATATAGAGAGCGACTTGAGGATGCAGAAGATAGCAGAGAAAATACTATTTACTGTGATCCAGTCACGTTCTAATAGGACATGTTAAGCAAAGAAGGGCCATCATCCTCAGTGAAGGGGACCTAATGAGCAACATGTTAATTACCAAACACTTGTAAATTCTAAAAGGGGTGTTGCTGACCTCTTGGTAATCTCTTAACAATCTGATCTTATTGAATTCACATGCAGACATGCGGTATCTAAAGCGCAGGCTGATGTATTGAATGCACTGGCATTCTTAATCTTTATGACAGATTTGACTTAATTATTTTTTAATCTAAAAATTAAACAACTAAATTCTTATGCAATAAGAACTATTTCTTAAAAAACAATTTCCAAGAAATTCCCACAAGTCTAAACTGAAAAGAAATCTACATAAAAATGGAATTAACATAAAATAAATAACAGACACTAAACTTTGTTTTATTAATCTTGATAAGATACACAGCTTTTTCATTGTGGCCTCACTTTATTCAACTTCCAGTTCTGTGGCTCCATCAGTATTTTATACATGCACTGTTTGTTTATCACGGAGGTGTGTGCCGTAGAGAGAGTAAAAACTACGAGCCATGAAAGGGGTTGGAGTCGTGCAAAGCTCTACACAGACAATGCAGCACACAAATCCATTTGGAAGAGAAAAGCTGGTCTCTATTTGCTGCTAACAGCATCTGGAGCTACCAAAAGGTACACACACAACTGAAAAGTAACATACACACACCACAAAAAAGCAACTGAAACACTGTAAAGTCAAACATGTCTTCATCAATGTACACAGTTTGCATTCAGTGTGCCTGAGCAGCTACAAGACTACTAGCACGGCATAATGGTGATACCTTTTTCACATCCCTGACAAGGTGGTACAGAGTGTTTGATGGTCCGTGTCGCTGTTAAAGACAAATAAGAGGGAATAAACAATAAAGCATGTGTTTATATTAGAGATCTGCTCACACGTTTTAATGAGTGGTTGTTATTACCGTGTTGTAGAGCTCCTCCAGTCTGGAAAGAGTGAGAAAACGGTGCATGCTGACTCCATTTTCAATCAGTAGCTTGACAAAATCCACTCTGTCCAAAACTAAGGCATCCAGCATTGCCTGCTCCAGAGAACCAACCTGATGCACAAAGAAAAGAGGCTATATTCCCACCACAGAAAAGCATTCGGTTTTTGCATGATGCAGGATTTCTTATAATTAGTAAAAATCGAAAAGAATTCAGGACAGAGAAACTGTACTGAACCATTAAGTTCTTAAGCATAGTTTAAATAATTCCATCCTATCAAAAGGTGCTTGTTTTTATTGTTTCTTACAGGCCACTGCTGTCCGTAGATGAATATCTGACTGCGTGCGATGTCCACCCTGTTCCACGCTAAAGCCAAACTCAGCTGGTCTGGGGCGGACGCATTGGCACCTGGGACAAGTACATAAACAAAGTTATAAACTCATGAAACAAATACAATTAAAAAGAGTGATATTCTTCATAACAGTAAAAATCAATGACAGATTTTATACATTTTATTTTGCCTGCAGCTTCTTTAACCAGCTATTTTTACTGAAGTCCTGATGTAAGAGGCGACAATTTATGATGGGCAGTAATTCTGTATAATTTTGAGCTTAGTCTTTCCATACACTTAGTTCTCCATTGTGCATTCTGTTAATGCTTTTAGCTGTAAGTATAATGACTGTCTGTCCCATTTACATTCAGTGATGATGGTTTGTTCTTTGCTTAAATGAACCAAGTTCCTTTTGGTTTTTCTGAGTTTGTGAAATCATTTGCAGCATTTCTGGACTGGTGCTGCCTGATTGGTCAGTACTTAATAAAAGCCTCTGGGATGAGTTTTACAAGGACTTGCAGTCATTGTTTGGATGATTTTCTTCCAGCTGTCCTTCAAACATCTGCCGTTTCTGTTAGATTATTTGTCCTGAGTGGAATTTTGGAGTTGTGGATGATGTAGTAAAACCCTAAAGGGATGACTTTGTTTGATGAAGAGGTGAGAACATATGAGAATCAGTATCTGATCTCCAGTAGACAGAAGTCAGAGCAAACTCAGTCAGGAAAATTCTTAGAAATTATTATTTCAACTTTTTATCGTTTTTAGCATGTCTTTGCTTACTGTAAAACAAAACAACCCCACAAATTTCCCCTCAACGTCATCGTTTCACAGGACTTGAATGCTTTTCTTAATTTTCAGACCTGAACTTGACCTCCAGCAACCTCGAAAATCATCTTTTTTTATAATTACATAACATACTGAGGAAACAGCTTCCTAAAAACGCTTTGCTGTCCTCTGAAAGCCTTCTGCTGTTTTGTGATGATCAATTATTTATTCTGCAGACTGCGAGGCATCTGCTCAGAGGATCCACTGCTGAAGGTTAAGACTGTTGAGAAGACTGAGATTTTGTGGCGTTTTAAAAATTACATCATGTGGCCTGTCCTCTAAGCCACAGCAGCAATGAACTAATAGGGATTTGAACTAAACTTTTCCATGGCACTCCATTTGTTTTAATCAAAATTAAACAGTCAATAAATAATTTTTAATCTGTTCTAATCATAAAATAAAACACCAGTAAAAACAAATTTACTGGATTCAGCAGTTCAGTGATGATACAGAGAAAAAAATAGTAGTGAAGACAATTTGCAAAGAAAAGGGATTTCCCTGTATTGGGGCTTAATACAAAGGTTAAACCGATTTAAAATTAGATGAGCATTTCTCAACTTTACCATGTAATAAGATTTTTTCTAATAAAAATATTAGATTTTTGTTCTGATGGCTGAGTGACTGAGATGAAAATCATGCTGCGTGTGCAGTATTTGTAGTTTGACTCTGCAGAGAAACTGCACTCCCTCCTGATCTATACTTTTTCAGTCTTAAAGGGGGTGAAAAACACTTTCTCATCACAGTTCCATTAAAATTGACTAAAATAGTTTATAAAACACAGATAATAGTCATGCTGTATTTTAAATGACAATCAGACTTAATGATAAAGAAACAGACACATTAGGTCTGTGAAATATTTGCTGACACAGTTCACTGTGATCCAGAGTAATCTAACACAAAACCACAACTGGATGATCATATTAATGAACATGCCTCTTACAAGGGAATTCATGAATGAGAAGAAAAACTCATTCATCTTCTGTTAACCAGCAAATGTAATGCAACGATTTAAGCACCTTAATAATCTCCTGAGTGTTGACAGCGTGGTGTAATTTTAATACGGACACTAGAATCATCACTTTACACAGTGTTCTCTATGGCTTAAAGGTCTGTGCAGAATTACTGGAGCTTAACCACATGAGTTCAGACAGAACTCCCTGTAATAACACACTGGGCTCTCTAATAGGAGCTTTAGTGAAGATATATGTATATTAAAGGGACAGGGTTGCTCTGGTGCTTTATCAGAGGCCAATGACTTCATTTCATTTGCCTGAGGGTTGAGCTGCAGCCAACCTCCTTTACGTGCCCGCTTCTCAGGATATTGACTAACTCAGACAGCCGGCCATCAATTACTCCTTGCAGTTACACTGTGAGTCTTAGCAGTTGGTTCCCTCCTGCTCTGTCTTTTCCCACTTGTCATAATCGTTCTCTTTCTCACATTTACTCAATTCGCAGTGGGTTTTTTTTTCCCCATTCCCTACTTTTGCTTTACTCTCTCCACACTGTGTCTTTCTGTCTCGGCTGTGTATTGTTGAGCTTCAGGCAACAGCTTAGTTCTCTGGCAAAAGGTTTTTAATCCACAGTTTTAAAACGCTCTCAGGCAGGATGTGACTGATTTTATTTAAACACGTCATTGACACTTATTCTGCAGAATGAGACTTGCATGTGAAATGACCATCATACCATCGACCAGAGTTTTTTTTCCCCTATTAGATTTTTTTTAATCTTTAAATTCTCAAATTGATTCTGCATCTTTTTTCTTCCCTTCTTTGATCGTCCTTTGCTCACTCGTCTAATGACATTTCTGTCATAGTGTGTACAGGAATAAAGAAAAAGGGATAAAGAGAACAGAGATAAGGGATAAATCAACAGATGCCATGAAGAGAATACGTGCTTGTGGTATAAACATTAAGAAAGCAAAAAAGCAAAGACATCTTTGGGATGAATACATAGATAAGAGAATGATGCATAAGCCAAAGAACTCATGCAGTATCACTATTACACATAAATTATTTAAACATATTTTTATTTCACATTTTTCTTCTCCAAACTGAACTTTCTTTCCTCCATGGCTCTGTGGACTGATACATTTCCCTAAGAAACAATTCCTGATGCAATCAATCAAATGCTCTGATTGCTAAGTAGTCCCACTGGACTTGTTGTTATTTTGTACACAAACATAAGTTTGTTCACTCTGTATTCACATGTGTACAGGTGTGTGTGAAAGAGCCATATTTCCCCTAGGAAGCAACAGAAACTGCGGTCGATACGAGCTACTGAACAACAATCAGAAGTATGGATCCCTCAGTCCTCTGTGTGGAAGGATATGTGTGTGTGTGCATGCGTGTGTGTGTGTGTGTGTGTGTGTGCGTGTGTGTGTGGGTGTGTGTGTGTGTGTGTGTGTGTGTGTGTGGGAAATAGTGAAGTCAAAAGCAGCATATATGATGACATTGGAGGTTTTATTATCCAGCTGGATCAGTTGCATTTCTTTTCATTTTCCTTTACTGTTATAGCTATAGTATGTAAGAATTAGACCTTGTCGTCAAATCTGAGCCGCAGTTCATGTATAAAAAAAAACGTCTGTTCTCAGCAACTCACCCTCTCCCTGATTTTTCTGTTGGGTTGCCAGTTCTGTTTTTGATCCTCGTTTAGTTTCTCTTGTTTTTGTTCAATTTTTGGGAATGTTTGAAGGTCTATTTGTTCAGCATCGAGTTTTCCTAGGGGCATTTGAACACCCCATCACGTGCAGCTCGTCTGCTCAGTTAGAAGGATGCGGTGGTTTCTTACTTTTTGCTGCTGGTCGTTGTAGAATTCCAGCTGCTTGTGTTGAAGACTTGGCAGCCTTGCAGACTCACATGTGATTCACTGTAGAACCAGGAAGTCTGGACATGTAAATAATGATTCCGGTCCGGGCTAGCTTTTTTAAAATGACCAAAACTAGCGACCACCCAGCCGGAGGAGATCAACATCTGTTACAATGTAACTTTATTTTCAACGTTAGACTGTTGTGTGAGTATTTACTTGTTAAATTCTTACATACTGTACCTTTAAATAAACAACTCTTTGTAAAAGCAAATCAAACATTTTGAACTGCCAAATACATTTTAAAATACTTTATTGTAGTTTCTATGTTGTAATTCTACTGTATACCTGTTTAAGATGAGACCTGTAATTATTCGTGTGATGATAAAACACTTTAAGCTTGGACTCTAATGCGTGCATCACAGTGCAGGAAATACATGTATCACAAGCCAACAGTTAATGTTTAGAAGACTGAGTTTTTACACAAAAGCACCAATTGATCTCATGAAATTTTTATTTTGCAACTAACAATGATTGTTCTTATTCATCAGAGGAGATTATACTAAAGACAGTCATTTTCATAATTTATAAGAAACTGTCAGTGTCATCCTGTAATCATTTGTCTCCAAGCACAGAGTTAATGAGCAGCTGTGTTTACAGTCAATACTAATTCTAAAGGAGTTAATTCTATTTCAGATTTAGAAACCTTAATTCACTGCAAATATCTCTAAAATCTATCTTAAAACAGGTGCACGTTTGACTGCTACAGCTAGAAAGAAGTGCAGTTTGCTAAATATTTTATACAAAAATACACAAGGTACTCTAAGTATCAAGTTGGCATGAGAGGGATGTTTCTTCCTGCAGTTTCTGCTTGTTGGAATAGAACATTTCACAGGTTTTTTACACGTTTATATGTTTCCATTGACAAACATGTAAAAAATGTGTAAGACTGCTGTTTTCAGCTGTTACAACTTTTGGACATTCGATTTAAAGTCTATCAGGTTTCACAAGTGATCCAAAAAAATAATAAATTACCTGGATTTTACAGAGGATCGAGATGTTCATCATACAGTACGGTAAAGATGATAAATAGTGCTCACCTGATGACGATAACTAGCATGTATCTGACATGCTGAACATGTACTACTGTGTATGTGCAAACCTCAGTAGGCTAATGGACACACGAGGGACAGCAGCGGTTTCACAGAATGAATCAACTCAGTCAACTCTCCAAGGAGTCAGTGTGAAATTTAATCTAACTAGTGAGCTGCATAGTGGCGCAGTTGGAGGGTACAGGGTTGCATGTTCTCCCTGTGCTTGTGTGGGTATCCTCCAGGGACTCCAGTTTTCTCCCAGAGACCAAAAATATGAATGATAGGTTAATTGGCAATTCTAAAGTGGCCAATGTGTATTTGTCTCTATCTATAGGCCCTGTGATGGACTGGTGATTCTTTCAGGGTGTGACCCCACCTCTCGCCCAGTAACTGCTGGAGACTGTGCTCTCTTGCACCTGCAACCATTAGCAGGAACAAGCAGGTACAGAATCTAACTAGCAAGACCTCATTCGCACTTGCTTTTTGAATCAGTGGTTGTGTTTGAGTCTGGAATTTGTGCCAGAAGTCACTGGGGATGAGGCAGTGTACAATCTGGACAGGAAGTCAGTCCATCACTGAGCCAACAGAAAGCTAGAACCACAACACATAACACACACACATACGGTCAATTTAATAATGTTCTATAAACCCAACATGTTTTGGGACTGTGTGAGGAAGCCAGAGTGCTTTGAGTAAATCTGTGCACTTGTGAAGAAAATGTAAAACCCACAGAAAAACTCCGACCCAGATTCAAATCTCACACGTTCTTGCTGGGAATCAAAAGTGCACGAGAACCCAATTCACACTAATTAAACTTAATTCCCCTTCATAAATAGATCTCATTGCATCAGGCAAGTTGACGTGTAATTTAAGTGTTTTTTATAGTAGACGATGTCACAACTTGATACCATCTTAGAAAACAGGTAAAAGATAGAAGCTGTGCAGACAGGTGGCCAAAACAAAAGACAGTCAGAACTGTTTTACTGTCACCATGAGAACAGGGAGTACAGCAGCGTGTGAAAGTAACAAAAGCACCTACAGTATGTGCGCATATTAAATAGTTAAAATGTACAAACACTCATTTTTAATGTCAATTATAGTTACAGTTCAGTATATATCTACAGAAACTTACAGAATGATGGCTTCTTCATTTAATCTGTGCTGTAAGGTGGAAGATTAGCTCGGATTTTTCCAGCCGTGTGATGATGATAAGAATTTTAAATAGGATATTAAGACTTGATCCTTTACTTCTGAGATGTGAATCATTAAAAATCAAATTGTATGTGCTTTGACTTCCATGTCTTCTATTAATTTGAAATGTGAAATGAACATGTTCTGGAGAAATCCTCCAAATCAACATGCTGATTGGGTACCACAGTAAAACAAAAGGCAACAATGCTACACACACACACACACACACACCCACCTTTGAGTAATGCAGTGAGGATGGCAAGGTCAATGTCCTGATGACCCTCTGAGCCCATCCGGAAAACTGTTATCTGGGAGACAATGAGTGAGAGATAAAAACAAAGAGAAAGTAAAAGCAAGTGAGTGTTTGTTTTCAACACAAGCAAAACTCTCTATCAGTTTCTTTATTCTTTTCTGCTGATGCTTCAGTAAGAGTATGAAGGCTTACAGCACAAAGGGAATTCAATCACATGGAGAAACTCAGTTGCTCTGTGTGGGAGCGTTTTCATTTGCTGGATTAAACTGTTACGCTACAAACACTGCTGCTGAGAGAGAGACAGAGAAAGGGAGAGAGAGAGGGGAGACAAGAGGAATTGATCTGAAGTACTGTCCTACATCCCCCTTACTGGACTCCCTTCAACCCTCCCATTTCTCTGGTGCAAAGGACATCACAAAGCTCACTCATACAGCTTGTTGACCGAGGGGAGGGAAAGAGGGAATTTACTGAGGGAATCTAAAAGCAATAAAAGCGTGGACAAGGATGAATATAAACTACTGGTGCTCTACATGACAATAGACTGTTTCTTTCTTTTTCTGTCACTAACATTATTCAGGATGAGGCTGATGAGAAGTATTAAAGCGAGGCATCAGTCAGCCAAATAGTTAATGAGATGTGGGAAATAAGACAATTGCACGATGCCTGAAAGACAAAGGTAATTAAGGGGGGAAATCTGTGACCGCCTTTATTAAATGTTTGAAGCGGGTAACCAAGAGCACACAGGTGATCACGTGTGTGGGCACGCACGCTCACATGTTTGCATGTGTGAAGGGCACCTTGTGTGAGCTGTGTATGGAAGAATGTGTGTTCTGAATGCTTAATGAGCTATTCCTCTAATCCTTACTTCCATCCATCTCCTCCAGTCGTTGGTCCGCCTTCATCCCTGCAACCCCCACCCCCCCACTTTTAAATGGCTTCATTTTGTGTAGAGCTTCAGGAATCTGCCGGCTCCGCATCTGCGTTTGTTGTTGCCTCCTCAGGGCAGTGCTGCAGTGTTAACCCTCCTTTTACCCACCTCAATCTTTCCATCTCTTTTCATGCAATCTAATTGCACAAAGGAATTCAATTTGCAATGTTGATTTACAGAGTTGGCTCATCCATCATTTACACACCATGTGCATGTGTTAATGCGCTGTTGTCTCTTTTGGAGGAATATGAGCAATATAACGTCAAATATCTTAAAGCTTGTGTTAGTTAGTGGTGCAAAAACTATATCTTCAGCATCTTTATACCTGTGTGTCGTGTTCATGTGACAGTCTAATCAAAGGGTCGTTGGTGAGATTAAATTGGAGCACAATGAGAAATGAAAGTATTGATTATTGTCTCCTTGCACTGTGACACCACTGAGTCATTGGCGATGAGTGTAATTTCATTTGCTCCTCTGAGTTATGGTGCATTCCACTGTATGTCTGTATGTGCTTTATCAGCACGACCAGCTGCAAGATTATTATTTGCTACAATGCATCTTAGCCTTTTGTCAAAGAGACATTAAAACAACATTTAGAACGCCATCTGCTGAACACAGTGTGGCTGCATGAGTCAATTCTATGTTAATCTTGTCCACTCTGTCATGTAATGACTATAAAGGTCAACCCACACGCATGCTAAACTGGGATCTTCCTACAAGATCAGGTTGATAAAGAAAAAGACGAGCCAATGAGGGAGACTGGCTGCAGTTTTTGTAGCTACGTTCTTTCTTTATCTTTAGAAATTGCTACAGATGGGGTTGTTCCGGTGCTTCCCTGTTGGTTTTTTTTTTTTTTGTAGCAGACTGGGGAGTTCCTCTGCACACTTGTTTTCCATTCACACACACAAACAGAATACTTTTATACTTTCCTTCAGTACAAAGATGGATTACAAAGTAGTCTCAAAATAATGTTTCTTTCACTTTTTACTTTTCTCTCATTTCGAGCTTCTCAGTGAATATTTTCACTCTTCTTCTTCTTTTTATCTCCTTTTACAATGACTCATCTTCCAACACCTCCGACACTAGCATGCTCACCCAATCTCCTTTCTTCTGTCGTCCTCCTCTTGTTACTATCCAGTTCCTCCAATTACACCTTCAAGGTGACCCTGTGGCTATGCCCGCTACCTGTTATCATAGATGCTGTGCAGCTAAAAGAGCAGAGCACCATATCCTCTGTGACAACGCAATTGTGTGGGTTTAATACCAACAGTCCTGCGAGAGTTGTCAATAAGCGAGGGCACAATGTAAACAGACAGCTTCTCCTTCCTTCTTTTATTGTTTTATCCAAAGCAAAGGCACTGGACGGTACTTATCGTAAACAGATAGGTTTAGAACTATGATAGATAAGAAACGGTAGCATCACTATTGCTTTTTCTTTGCTTCACATGACAAGTACATAGAAGTAAAGACAGATGAACAATAAGAAGTGGGAGTTTAACTGAGATCAGAGGAAACTGAAAGGAGAAGGTGTAATTTTGGCAGATGGAAAGCAGAAGACGAAAACTGACATGAAAAAAAAATGTGGCGTTGGCTTCTTCAGTTTTATGGGGTTTTGTTGAAGGATTTCTCCTTCACTAGAGGCGGTAATTTACTGACTTTAAAGATGCAGCCCAGATGGAAAACTGCACTTCACAGTCCAATGAATTGAGCTTGTTGCACAGCATTCATCTTCATTTAATAGGCAAAGACCCCACTGATGTTGTAGCATTTCCACCTAAGACAAATGGTCGACAGATATACACACACTCTTGTACAGTTTACAAAGGCTTCCAACACCCGCTGAAGCAAATACGTTAATGCTTGTAGAAGCTCAAAACTGACATATCAACTTTCATGTTTATGAATATGAGTGTAAAGCATTTTAGGTGTGTGAGTGTAAACATTTCATGTATTTTCTCCGGAAGAAAATATTTGCATATTTTCTTTTGTTCGGCAAGAACACCGAGATGTTTCCCTGCTGATAATGAACTGTCATCTTGTGTTTCTGTTTGTTGCTTCATCTCATTTTTCCATTTTCTCTTTACCCCCCCCCCCCCCCCCCCCCCCCCCCCCCTCACAGTCCATTAAAGTCACTCTCTCTTTTCCTCATCTTTCTCCAACTCCTTCGTAGTTTCTCTTGTCAGGAAGGCGGAGGAACACTGTGGGCTGGCAGTTTCTCCTCAATAATTAATCCAAATTAAACATATAAAGATGATTCAAAGTTGAATTATTTATAGCAAGCTCTGAGATGCCAACATTGCCATCTTGTGCCCTCCAACCCTCCATCCTGTGATGAAGAGGAAGAGCGGGTGGAGAGAAGCATTTAATTGGACTAAATATTGGCTTCCTATATTTTTGACAGTGACAACAGACTGTGGTAATATCGAAAGGCATTCAATCTTCCAGTCTGAAATGGTTTACCTTTGCAAAAAGGTTTTTTTAAACATGCATATTAATAGAAGTCACTGTTTTGCCTTGTGATTTAGGATCAACTTGTACATTACTTACATAATCAATGTACCACTCTTCAAACATCTCTTACCCTGAAGGTCAAACTCAAGCATGAGAAATTTGCTGTTATTTCTCTTTTCTTTCTAAAACCCAGTGTCTAATATTTGATTATCATCCAGAAATGAACCTGCACACTTTTTATTTAAGTAGATAACTGGGAATATTCACTGCAGTTACTATGGACATTTGTGATTATTTTTAATTTACTGCAATCTAAAACTAAATACAAATTTTGAAAAGTAATGTCCAGACCAACAATAAAGATGCTGTTAGACATTCTTGAAAATTGTCTTTTATGAAACTGTTTCATAGCTAACAACAATAATAATAACAAAAACAGCAACAACAATAACAAAAGATGACAACAAGCTGTCTCATTTTGTTATAATCAAAAGTCAAGTGACCAATTTAAAGTCAGACTGAAGTCTGCAGGTAAACGCGGGGGTGCAATAAGCTCCCAAACAGCATACAGTTTAAAAAGGATTGCTCAGTTTTAAGGGGTAAACAGTTTCTTTGTGAATTATTTTCTCCTTGCAGCTCAGAATTAGGGTGGAGCCAGTAGTTTTTATTTTAATGTGTAATTAGATAAGCCAGTCTTTGCTGTGGAGCTGCTCGGGTGTGGCTTTTGGTGAGTCCCATTGCCATGGTAACTTGAAAAGCTAATAAAAGTAAAAGCACACATCCCATCATCAAACCAAACCATATACTGTATATTCAGTGTGGAGGCAATTTTTGGACCAAGCCTCATTTATTTGGACAAAAAGATAATAAATAAATCTTCCCTTTAAAGAGTCGAATTTAGAGGTGAAAAAGAATGTGTGTTTTGTGCTGTAATGGCAGACACCAATACAATCTCATTTGACTGTGTTAAATACTAAAATAGTTTTCAACATCTGATATGTTGTTTATACTCTACTGGGAATAAAATATCAGTTTATGACACAAATCATCGCATTGTGTAATGAAACCACCTGTACACCAGAGAAACACTCAGTTTCAAACTCATATGTTGTGCTTATGAGCACAGCAACACCAGAGCTCCATGTTCAGAAAACAGCAACAAAACAAAGTTTGACAACCACAGCACACTCAGAGCAGCATCGATTGGAAAGACACGCTGCTTCTTGCATCATCTGCTTTGAAAAGATAGGCAGGTAAATCCTAAAAATTTGACACTGAGGCTATCTGTTGAAATCTGGAGTTGTGTCATGCCAACTTCTATGCAGGATGTGCAAAAGAAAAAGAAAAATCTTTTAAAAATGCAAATCAAACTTTGTCAAAACTCACACCAGTAAGGTAAAGCAGTTCCAAAGCAATAGCTTTGGACATAAGAGCTTGAGATAAGATTTTTTTCTCAGAACGTGTAGGCTTAGCATGATGATAACATGATCTGAAGTATGGAGGTGTGTGTGTATTCATATAGGCCTGCACAATTTTAAAGATATTAGGGAGAGAGTTTTTAATTCAACAGAAATTTGGCATATTATGAGCTTGGTAACAGTCTAGTTGACAAAATTACACATAAAGAAAGAAGAGTAAACCCTGATGGCCTGACAAGGTGGAATAAATTATGTAAATCTAAAAGAAGAAGGTATTTTTAGAGAGAAAGATAAGGCTAAACCACAACTCTAGAAAATGCTCTGAAGAAATTTTCTAGTTTGTTCCTGTTCTGGATCTTAGGAAGCTGGTGGCAAAATCCAACAGTCGTTGGACAAGAGGAGTGGTCACACCAGGAACAGGACGCAAGTCCATCATAAAGGCAAAAAAATCATTCAAACCAATTTAGAATCAACTAACCAAAGAGGAATGTTTACTGGTTTGTAAGAGGAAATGGGGTTACCCGAAAAATCTACGCATGCACAATGGGGAACGCGCAAACTCCATGCAGAATAATCCCAGCAGAGTTTCAAACCCACGACCTTCTTGCTGCGAGGCAAAAGTGCAACAAACTGCAGCACTATGCAAAAAAATAAAACATGTCTGTGAAAAACAAACATTAAAACACTTCAAATAAAATCCAAAATATGAATAAAAAACACAACATGAGCTATACTTAATGGACAAGCAACACAAAACTGGCAAAATAAAATATAGTCTTTTATAGGTGATTAATGTGAACTGTAGGGGATTAATCTATGCAATGCTATTAAAACACTGCTCTTTAAATTAGAAGCTAATGATGGGAGATACGACAGCAGAGAAAAGATATTATAGAAATATTATATGTTAAAATGAAAAGCTATCCTGCCTGCAGCAACAAAAAAACACCCAGTTAGCTGTAAGTCTGAACTGTCGAATGACACTTTTTCAGCTCAGTTTCCATGTGACAGTGGTAACTGTATTACAGAGAGGCAGGATCAGATTATCTGAGCTTTACAGCTTAGACTGCTGAATGATTCACAGCCTTTTGTCCTTCTGCTCATGTGCACAACGTTCAGAAACTCTGTCAGTGTGAACAGCGGTGAGTTCCCAGAATCCCGCAGGGGGTGAAATCAATCCATTTACATGCAGCATCACATGAACAATTCAAGATTGCTCAGAAAATACTGTGTGCACCACTATATGTGAGTAGATAATGTCTGTGTCAGGTTTGATACTTGGTGTTTTGTGCATAGAGGTAAGGAGAAATAGCAGAGACCATCACTTATTAAAACCCCGACTGCTTCTTTTCAAACTTTCTTTCTTGATGTTGTACTGAACTTTATTACCTACAAATCACATTCAACCAAAATTACTAACAGTCATTGATCTGGAAAATAAGATCTACATTAATAAATACATAAAACAAAATAATATCTAACAAAACATGCTGGGCATTATGACAAGGGAAAAGTGAGTTGAGAACACAAGTTAGAAGCAATAACGTAAAAAAGTTCTTGGCAACAAAGTTCTGCAGAGAGAGGATTCAGTAAATAGAGCTGTAGCTTCTGGCAGTTTTTGTACCATAAAGAAAACATTGCATATTTATTCTGTGCACATGGATGTGAGTGTGCATGAGAATATACAGTGCTGTGAAAAAGTACAGGCCCCCTTACAGATTTCTCCTGTTTTTGCTTTTTTGCTAACCCTAAATTATTTAGAAAAGTGAACTAACCTGTAGTAAATTATTTAGATAAGTAAACAAAATGCAGTTTTTAAATGGTGATTTAGCTTATTAAGGGACAGAAACTATCCAAACCACTCTGGAACTGCAACTTACAGCAGTGTATTATCAATCAAAATTTGTTGTATGCCTTACAGACAAAACTGCCAAGTTTCAATTGCTTTACAAGACATTGCATTGATTTTTTGAAATAGAGAATTTACCCTGAATCCATGTGCATGAGGAACTAAAAGTTTATTCATATCAGTCAGTGGGGAAATAGCTTGAAGCAAACTCTAAATCACTAACGGGGACATTCATGTTTGTTTATTTGTATCTTTTTTGCATTTGCTAATCTGTGAGAAACATTTGATTCACAACTTTCTGAAAGTTCAGATCTTCAAACCCTAAAAAATCTAGAAACACAAGGTTTCATCCTGATAAAATGTCAAAGAATCAATTATTGACATTTAACTTAAAGTGATGTTTTTATGATTCATAATTCCACCTGAGAAGAGGCCATCGTCAGAAATAGTCACTATACTACTGAGTATTGATCTTTACTGTACAATAAACACCACAGAAGGGAAACTAGCACTGAAAAACAACGTTATTAAAATAAATATCAATAAAATTATCATGATGCATGTAACTGACAAAAAGAATGTATATACAACAATTTTAACTTGTCAACCATTTAAATAAGCAAACATTTGAACTGGTAAGTTTTGAGAATTCAACTATGACATTTCCAAGGCACCAGGAACTAATTCATATTCACATTCAAAGAGAATGAGAAGGTGTGTCCAAACTTTTGGTCTGTACTGTAAATATAACTATGTAGATGGTCAAACACAGAGTAAAAACAAAATATCATAACTGTATTTATATCTTGGCAACATGCAGGCTCTGTTTAACCAGAAACCAAGCTGAGTGTTGCAGAACATGTACAGCAGCAGTGTGTTTCACAAATTACGTTTTGGTGTGTCCATACAAAACATGATATAATTAGTGGTGAGTTTAGTGAAATCTAGTGAGAGAATATAAGAAAGCAGCAAAGCAAAACTACAGTATCCACCTGACCCTTGTGAAAACTACCTGCATATATAGAAAAGCCTTTTTAGAGCCAGAATTTGGTGTCCACTCATGTCCAGACACAGGATATTTATTTTAACTCATGGAAATGATCAGTTTTACTTTTTTTTAATTTTAATTTTGTTATTACTAGTATCATGTGATTTGTAAATATAAGTCTGATGGTCGACAGCAGTAAGTCTTACATAAACAACCAATTTATCATGTATATTCAGTAATATTCTTTTTAAGTGGAATAGTTTTTAGTTCTGCTTTTGTTAGCTCACATAACAAACATGTGTTCGCACACTCACACAGCAGTGACAAGTGGTTGTTACACGGACTTAAACTTGTCAGGAGAAGAGGGATCTCACTGATTGTTGAACTTGACAAGGTTTGTGCCAAAGCGACACCAGGTGCACAGCAGCAGGTCTCAAATGCCAGCTGAACTCATTTACATCTGTTTAACCTCACATGTCATGCTTATTAGACGTAGTTATAACTGCTCCAATTAAACTGTACACAATGACATTTTTATTTGGTTTCTTGACAAAGTTTTTTTATGTTGTTGTTCTGTTTTCTTCACCCAAACACAGTAATGTTTAAATAATTTGTGGTTTAATGATGTGCATGATGATGTGATGTCTGTACTTTATTGTTATATTTAAACACAGCTCATTAAACATCTTTTCTTGCATCTGCAGATATAAATCTGCGCGTGAGAAGGTGTTATAATTGTGGCTGTAATGAGATGGGGTTCTCTTTATGTGAGTGTGTGTGTGCATGTATGAAAATGACTAACCAGTTCCTTCTTTTTCATGCACTCCATTAGAATGATAAACAGATGTTGGGCCTGTGTGCGGCTGTAGGTGAACGTTTTCTGGATGGTTACCAGCAACTGGTCCCTAAGAGACTCGTTGATTATGCTGCAGAGGAGGAGGGGTGGAGAAAAAAGAAAATAAGATTGTCAGGAAGGAAATAAACAGGAAGGTTACAAGAAAACATGAAAATTAGATTTAAACCAATCAAATTCAGTGTTAGTTTGATGGGGCATTGATTTTAAAGTTACAGTGAAAAATGATTTTTTTCACAAAATAATTAGTAGTATAATTTTACTTGCATTGTTCATCAGTGGGAACATTTTGTCAAGATGCTGATAGTATAATAGTTTCAGTCAAACAGATTTTCAATATAAAATAATGAACACTTTCTTGTATTTGTCCTAGTATAATTGCATTCCATGCAAATGTGAGTTCATACCCTCCCTCTTCTGAGTATTTGTGTCCAAAGGCCAAGATGTCTGAGGCTCTTCCACTGCCATCACACACAACCACAGGTACCGGAGGAGTATCCCTGAGGTACTCCAGCACTATGGAGATCACATTGGGGCCTCCCTCCACGATAAGTGCCACAACTGGCACACCCTGACCAATACCTGCACAGAAAGGAGGAGCAGGAGAACCAAGAAATGAGAACAGAAAACATTACATTATAAAAACTAGAGAAGCACTCATAGAGTTCTGACCTCTACCAAGCACCTCAGTCCCCTCGTATTGTGATTTACACCAAAAATAAGTCTCACCATTGTTGCATCTACATTATCAGATTCATTGACCGTGAAAACATCTTTAGAAATTGCACTGATACTGATTCATTATTAGTTGAGCAGTTATGATAAAAAATACTTTTTCATAATGGTTTTCTTCTGGATCAAGCTCCAGAGATTTGGAAGATACATCAAATCCATTAACACACTTCTGATTCCACAGTGTCTCGACTATCTTTTGGTGTTTGTTGCAGGTTTATACCAGATTTTGTTATTTTGCAGTTATAAAAAGTTCCCTATTTTTGTCTTTTCTGGATCATGGGATCTAGAATTTTTTTAACAATCCAGATCAGTCCTTGATCCAGATTAGTCCTTGGCATCATGTGGAACCTGTTAGGAACTCACCATGTATTTTTTTCATCAAACACCTGGACTATTTACTTATTATTATGCAGATATATTAAAAACACCCCAATCTCACAGTGATGAAGAATCCTAACAAATTCCTGAATCCAGTCGATTCAAATTAATTTCAAACATAATTGATTATTCTCCAAACGTAAATCTAGATGTTGTAGTAACTCAGATTTTCTTCAGGGGTCCATGGTAGAGGGTTCAAGCTGTGACAAAACAGATCTGCTGTAGTGGTCTGTTGGATCTGAAGAAGCCTCTGAAGACACTGTGTTGTTGAGTTAGTGTTGTGAAGAGGATGATGAGGGTTCTCCATGATGTTTTCCATTTTTTGAAGCATCCTCCTTTGGATCAACTCAAGACGATTTAGATCAGTCCCCAGAACTGAAGCAGCTTTCTTTATCAATTTGTTCACATTTTTTACGTCACTTTCTCTGATGCTGCTCCCCCCAACAGGTGACTGCAGATAACAGATAACAAGAGATCTCACATTTGACAGTATGACTGATGGAAGAGAAGGTTTAAACTTCATCTTTCTCTCTCTTTGCTTTGCCCCTGCTCTGCATCCAAGCATTCTTTGTAACTCATCGTGGATTTTGGGTCTCGATTTGAGTATTATTTGAGCCTTAGATTATGTTACGCATCATAACAAGCGGCAAAAAGTAACAACTTAAGCAAACATCCATAAATGAGCACAGAATCCAAACCTGAACAAAATAAATAAAAAGAGTAATGTTTCCGGAAAAAAAATCAAACAAGAAACACTCAGATTAAACCTGTTAGTAAAACCAGAGATACTCCAACAAGCTGTCACCATGTGTAGCATGTCTAGACAGTGATCCAGATCAAATCTACTCACTTTTTCCTTAAGGCCATTTCTGACCATTCCTGAAAATTTCATCAAAATCCATCTATAACTTTTTTGAGTTATCTTGCTGATGGACAAACTAACAAATGCTGGGATAAACATTACCTCCTGGTGGAGGTAAACGTAGAAACACAAAAATTTAAGAAAGAAAGAGGAGATTTAGGGAAAGGGAAAAAAAGAGGTGACAACATCCCTGTATTGCAAAACAAACTGTGCTCAATTTCTAGCAACAAGACATCAGAAGTAAATTCACTAGCCAAGACAGTTTATAAAAAAAGATTCACTATAAATTCTGCTGTCTTTGTCCTTATTTCAATAAAGGTTGTGGGTGTGCACATTTATGTGATATCTGTGTGACAGAAAAACAACAGCTTGCTTCTTTACAGGCTTTTCAGGGTAATTATACATACACTAATTAACAGGCCTGATGTTTTACATGCAGGGGAAATACATACAGTGGTGCTTTATGGTTTGTAAACCCTTTTAAAATGTTCTTAATACTTCCATAAATCAGTAACCGTTCTTTTTATTGAGGGAAAAATGAGCCAACATTAGCCTACATATCAAAAGGTGGCGAAAATGTGTGATTTTTTGCTCTCAGCATGTGGTGGTGAAATCCCCGGAGCAGCAAGCATTAAACATTTCCAGTAACCAAACACCAGCTTAGAGAAAATACAGATAGTTTCTCATCACAGAACATCTTCAACTTAGACATTGTTTGGTTTGGTCACATGGATTGTTCAAGTTTAAGCATCTTTCTATCATGTAATAGTTCCTAAAAAATGTGTTGTTGTTGTTGCATTAAACTGAAGACCAACTTGTGCATGATTGAGACCCACACAGATATGTTTTGACATGTCCTTTTATACGTCAGACTTTATTGGCCCATCAGTGACATCAAGCATTTCAGACTCAATTGGATCAAAACAATTTGCAACTATAACGCAACGCTCGCCTTTCTTTGCAGACGGGGCAAGTTTCTAAGTTAAAATGCTCTAATTTTCTTGAAACAAGCATAAAACTGCTCCTCATATCTGACTCAGGCATTTCAAATCACTCATGATGTTTATAAGCTTGGCATACACATTGGAATAATTTGGTTTATAAAATCTTGAGTGAGTATTTTTCTGTTTTCTTCAGTGTTTTTATTTATTTATCACTTGTCTCCAAGTCTCTTGAATCCCTAATTTCTCTTGTTTCTAGCATCTTAACTGTATTTAATTGATCATGATATCTTTTTAAAGCCTAATAAATTATATAAGCCCCACAGTCCCACAATGTCAATCCCCCCCTTTAGTGTGATCACTCTCCTAAACTATTTTCTCCACATCCTGTTCACTTCCTGTCATCTTGTGTAGTTTCTTCTTCCCACAGTGACACAATTCTCATCCACTCTAACCCATTCTTCTTCACAGATGTGTGTATTATCCTGTATGTTTGACTCTTCTAATTCAAAAGCTGTGTAACTGCCTCATCTCCCCCACCCTGCACCCTCATCCTGGTCTGCATAATTCACAGAGGAGAAACACAACCTCCTGCCTGCATACTGTACGCACACAAACACACCACGAGCAAACATATTCGGGACTATATCCACCACTACTCTGTGCCTCTCATGCAGCCTTGTGTGGCCTCGCAACAGGGACGGTTACATAAGGAGAATATTTTAGGGGTCTTGCCTACTTCAAAGAGGTAAAACGTCACTGTGCCATAACACATCACACAACCATAAATCATGAGGGCAGGAAGTGAGAGAGGTGCAGAATAATGACGTGCGTTTTGTTTCTGATTCTTCCATTTCTCTTGGATGTCTATTTTGGTTCTTTCTACTTTGTGTGTAAATGTTTGTGTGAGTGCGCAGCTACTTCAGATCAAACATTGATATTGATGACTAGTGAGCTTTGGAGGCAAAGTTGTAGTATCTAAAGTAGATTATTGTTCATCTGAAACCCACCAAGGAGCAGATGAGGAGGGAAAAGCACAGCTGTGTCATGGCTAATTAGAGGGAGGAAAAGAATCTGCCAGTGTGCACACAAACCCAAACACACAGCCACGAACACATTTACAGTCACACAAGCACATAAAAATGCACACGAACGTTATCAACATAAAATGTAATTTAATTATCCTCAGCCTTGTTATCCCAAGGATAACCCCAAGAGTGTTTGACCTCTCAATAACAATGACTGTTTTATTAATGACTACAATCAACACTAATTCCTTTTGGGAATGTAAGTATGTTTCCAACAAGGTAAGAAAAAGACAAAAATTGTATTTGAATCAATGATATAAAAGTAAACAAAATAAAAGATAGGAAAAATATTTCAACCAACCTAAAAAAAAAAGGGAAGTTACTAAAAATACATTTATTATGAAACCACACCACTTTCACTTTGCATGGTTGATTGAGCCTATCCTCATTATCACTTTAGGATAAAGAACAAAAATAAGGAGGGAGAAGAAACTTAATGGATCTAACACTTTGTGCAACGGGAGATTAGAAATCGAGAAAAGTGGACAAGTGGAGAACAAAACTAATCTGTCAGCGTAGTCAGGTATAAAAACTGAAAATGAGAAAATCCAAAAAAAGGGTTAAAGTCTAAAGCAAAATGGTAAAAAAAAAAAATCTAAAACTACTGATTATGACCACTGTGAAAGATTACAAGAAAACAGGCTTTTCTGTTTGAATCTACTGATAATTATCTCGACATCAGCTGTGGAAGAAGACTTGTGTGAACTAAAACAGAGAATTATCACTTAAAAGTTGGTTCCTGTTAGTTAGTAAAGATTCTCAACAGCAGCAAACAATTGTTAGGGGATGACTTTCTTTAATTAGGATAAAAAAGTCATACAACAAAGCTCCTAACTGATCCCACAAATCATTATAGTACGATACATAAAGATTTCAACCAGTCCGCACATTAATGCAGTCGTATTTCACGTGAGGTCGGGCTAAAAGATTTACAAAGACATGAGTGACACATAAAAAAACAACAACCGAGCTGCATACAAACTCAAAATAACACACAAATCTCCAAGATCAGATACATCTGATTACGCATCAGATTATATTTAAAGTCAGAAATAATTTAATCTGTATTTAAAAGCCATCTGAAATAAAATCTTGAGGTAAGAGTATTTTCAAATGGGGAATCTAATAAAATTCTTTTCCACAGTGAAAATAGATCTAAATTACCTCCTTTAAGAGGAAGAGAAACTTTATCAATCCCAGTATATGTGAGAAAAGAGATGGGATGATTAGAGGTGAGAGATGATGAGGGAGGAAAATCATTTAAATGCGGATCTTTTTTTAAATATTTCACAAAGAACAAACTCAGATCACCGTCTTCCAGTTAAAATGATCTTCTTTTTGGTTAGTTTTTCCGACTACAACACATTTTTTTTTTAAATGGAGGAGTTTGAAAGGAACATGAAATGAGAAACAACTTTCAACAGCAAGGATGGTGCTGCTGAAAAAACAATGAAAGATCTGATCTCCCAAAAAAGTGAAACCCAGAAATAAATCAAATCATCTTATTATCTTTTATCAAGCAGCAGAAAATTATGAAAAAAAAAAATGTAACAAAACATCTGCAAATTGCTGAAACTGTTGAGGGTCAGCGTTTTTGTTGTAGACAACATAGATTACATAACAAATTTTTTTAGATATTCATGACATTTTCCCACATTATACCAATTCATTTTTTGTCTTCATTGTTTGGTGAGACTGTGATGGACTGGCAACCCTTCTAGGGTGTAACAGTGTGCCTCTTGCCCAATGACCACAAGAGACAGGCACCATCTCCCTGCAACCCTGAATGAGTGAGTGGCTACAGAGATTGACTGACTGACTGACTGACTGTTTGATGTTATTATATTTTACACACACAAATCCACAAACAATGACTAAAAAACACATAAATATCTATATGATCTGTTTGCATTTACTGAAAATGTCAGTAATTAAATATAATTATAAATATTTAATCAGCAGCTACAGTTTGATACCAATTATAGTGATTTAGTTCAATATTTAGTTCAATAATGGCTCTTAGGATTTTTTTCTAAACCTGTTATTTTCCTTTCCCTAAATTTGCATGTACAATCACTTAGTGACAAGAACATTCAAGGCTACATGAGTAAAAATCAATAAACTGCTTTGTGTTGTAAACTTCTCATTTTAATCAAACTTTTACATGAACATCTGCAGTACTGATAAAAGATAAAAAGAGCAAAATGCGGTGAAAGTTTGAGAGTTTTTAAATGTATTAATCAAGTTTAGGAGACAGAAAAGTCAGAAGGAACAGGCAGAAATTAGAGAGAGAGAAGAGCGAGAAAGTGAGACACACATAATATGCTTAAATGGTCCCAATTAAGAAGAACAGGAATGACTCATCCTCTCACTTGCTGTGTGTGTATGTGTGTCTGTGTGTGTGTGTGACTCAGAGAGAGAGTTTGTCCTTGTATGTGTCAAATTAGTATCAGTATGAAAGCAAGAAATATGCTTTAATGTGTAGCTCAGACAACTCAGAAAAGAAGGAGGGAAGCCACATTCTGACACTCATGTTTGAACTGTAAACCTGCAGTAAGTGATTATAAAAGAGTAGATCTGTGAGAGAAACATGAACTGACACACCAAGGTTCTCTACAATTTGTACAACCATTTTATTTTCACATTAGACGTTTGCACTGTTTTGTCTGTGGACTGAATGTAACAAGCAAACCCCCCCCATTGACTGGCTGCAGTTTTGGTTGGTGTACCAACAGTACACCAGCAGTACACCATCAGTACACCAACAGCTTCATTAAAGTGGGGCTTTATCAGACCAGATAATCAATGTGGGAAACTCTCTGCTTATTCTCCAGGTGAACTTCAACAAAGCAAACAAATACTACGACTGTGCGCAGGAGACCAAGAATACATGAAGCAGATAGTGATGCTTAATCTACAGTATTGATAGATACGTACAATTTTTGGTTCTGACCTTCTCAAAACAAGTCACAATCACACTTTTAAATAAATTCTAAGTTTCATCATATATTTAGAATAACCCAAAACAAGTTCACCTGTTATGTCATTAACAGGAAAGAGTTCATTTGCAAGTTACAATTGGTTGGCAAATTAAACAACCGATTCTATGTGTGGAAAAAATGACATATTATTATTGCGGATATTAATTTTCAAACTGCATCTTCTTTGACTGACATAAACTCTATGGAAGGTCGCAAGAGAAAAGAAAAACTTACAAACTTGCAAACTCCACAAAGTTAAAATCAGTGACCCATAAGATTTGAACCCATTTACACTCACTCACTTTATGCATCCTGGATCAATCGGATAGTCACTGCACGCTAACATGGGTGAAAATGCATGCGAGACATTTAGGAGAAACCAAAATCCTTCAAATTAAAACACCTGGGAGGAGGCTTTTTACCATGATGCTTAAGTGTAAAATGCATCACACATGCTGTTATGTTTTACCACTCCTGCATGTGTCCACGGGTCAGCTGCTTTTAGAAAACACTTCTCACAGACATTGTCTGCATGGAAGATGAAGTTGCGCTGAAATTAGTTGTTGTTCTCATTACAGCGACAGAAGAAAATGACTTGTGACTTTCACTCCACGGTTCATCGAACTGTTTGGATAGAGCTGGGCTGATAAATACAATCCTGCTGTGCGTGCGCGCGTGGGTGTGTTTGTGTGTGTGAGCACACTGTCCTTGATTTGTATGTAGTCGAGGAAACCCAGGAGGATTTGCAGTCAGAATTATCTGGCCAGTAGAGATTCCAACACACGGCTACGAGTGTAGATAAAAATGAACTCAATCTCATCTTGTATTCTGATCTGAGCTGTCTGAAATGAACAAAACAGATGGAGTTTAGTTTACAACTTTCATTTCTTTTCTTTAATGACGTCCAAGTTTGACTTCATTCGGATACAATAAATCCCTGCCCTGCCCTGCATCACATCATCTACAGATGAAAACAACAAGAAATATCCCATCTTGCCCTAAAGCTCTTTCTGCCTCTTTTCTGTTTCCATGTTTAGGCTAAATAAAATCTTTTCATTACTTTTCAGAGGGAAGTATAACAAGAAGTTCCTTTTCAGAAGATTGTTTTAACATTTGTTTTCCATTGAAACTGAATATACAGTACTGTTGATGTGCTTGGACGAGAATAGATAAACATGTATAATTCAGTACATTTAAGAGTTATAGATTTGTGTTTGATAATAATCTTGTATTAGAGTTTTGTGAGTGTTTTTATATATATTTATCAATTAACAGTCTGAAAATGTTCAAATTTAAAGGTTTGGCAAAAACTAACTTCATGAAAACCTTCTAAGGTCTCATTCACTCTGGCTGACAACCCCACTGGGCCCTCCACAACCTGAACAACTCTTCAGAACATGACTGGATTCAGACATTTATTAGACAGACCTTCAGTGTGAAGGCAGTCGTGACACTGTTACATTTTTCTCTGCTATTTTCTATGTGTCTGAGATGTTCTCTTGCATCCTCCACATGTCTGCAGTTTATTCACAGAAAGATCCTTCCATGTCCACCCATGATCGCACCACAGACCAGGCACTGCACAGACGTGACTGGCATGACTTCCTGGTCTCAGACACGAGGCCAACGTGGTTAATCCTGGTTCAAATCCTCGATGAACAGGTCACACAAGCTCATGCACGCTTTTACGTCAAGGACAAAATCCCCACTGCCACTGTGCTTTCACCAAAATTTGACATCACAGCGATTAACTACCACATCCTTACCATGATCCACTGCATTCTACATGCCTGAAGATCTCATTAACACCCCAAAAACAACATCCACACACTCGCAGACTGTTTGTAGTGCCACCATCCTCCAGTGTAAAGAAACAGGACCACAATGAAGACAAAAAAAATAAAAACACACCCCATTTTCAGTCCATTTATAATAAATAGTTCAATATATTCATGACAATGTTTGTTTGTAACCCCATCAGACATTTACCACAGTTATCTCCACTGATCATGCACTTGAATTCTCTCCACACCCTGTAACATGTTGCCACCCATGCATATCCTCACCCTGGAAATGTAGCTGGAGCTCCAGTTCAATCCAACCAACTACAGGGTCTGTTATCTCTCCTCCACACGGGTGAACACTGACAGCTCATGTTAATCATTTTTGACATGTTTTTTGTTTCCATCCATGCATGAACACCCCCCCCCACACACACACACACACACACTCGACTCCCCCTATAGCTTCAAATGTTTCTGCAATGTGTCGTTTGCTTTCTCTCACCAGTCTTCAAAATTGAATTTACGCAGCAAAAGTCAGATGAACGAAAGTTCAGATCACCTCAGCGAAGTTTTAGAGTCTGCAAAAAACTCTTTGTTGATAATTTTGCTAAAAAGATATTAATATTAATACCAGTATTGGAACATTAAACATTGTGTCCAAGCATTTGTACTGCTAAAAACAACAGTGGTACAACCTTTTTGACTTCCCATGTTTAACAACCCAACTATTGTTTCTCATGTATGAGCTGTTCCACAGTGAAGGTCAACATGTCGAGGCAAATCTGCAATGCAAGGCCTCACGACTTCGAGATTCAATTACCCGAGCTACTTCCTTTACGTGCTCTGTGATTAATGAAAGCTGCAGCTACAGGAAGGAGGGTCAGTGAAGGTCACACAATGGCACACACATGGCCACATGTCCCAATATTCCTTGTAAATTTGATGAAAAGGGAAAAAAGTCACACTCAAGGTGAATTGTTCACTCCTATTGATTTTATCTAAACATGCACAAAATTATTGAATTGTGCATTCAGTTTTAAATGAAGTCAGCAGCAACATAAAAACTCTAGATACACCTCGTCTATCTTTCTTGTTTGATTAACAAATGATGCTTTTAGCATGTAGCATCACTACATGTCACACTTTTACTTTGTAATTTTAACCAAGAACAAATTAAAACAGCATCTACGTCATTTTAATCTTCCTCATAATTACTTTAAACTTTGAAAAAAAAAAACATTTCGCACACTTTTTCACACACTCTTCACACACTCATCCCCTTTTCCCAGTCATCAGTTTCTCACTCTTTTCCCTGATTCTTCCATTTCTGTTTCCATGAGATGTCTGTGATTAAAACGTGTTACAGCTGCAACTTGAGACATTTTGAATCTGTGCAGTCTTTAATTAATTTCACTGACGGACATCAGAGATTTTAACAGTTTTCTGCATCATTTATTTCATTAAAATTGAATATAGATATAAAAAAAAAAATCTGTGTGTTCTAAATGTGTTAGGAATTTAGTTACAGCACTTATTAACACTTATTAGTTGGAGTTGACTCAGCTTTATTTTTGTCCATGTTTTATAAAAGAGACGAACAAAGAAGAAAACTCCATGTTTGTTTTTTAAGTCTGATTCATGTATCTAAAGGCTGCAGCTAATTTTATTGCCATATGAATCCTGACTGTCGCGTGTTCCAGCTGATTCAAGGGAATTAACTTGCAATAGGATGAAAACCAGGAGAGGGGGAGATTTAGGCATTTCTATCTGTAACACTTCTTTCATCTCATGTTTGTGTGCAGTTTGTGTTCTTAAAAAAAATCAGCTTGTTGTTACATGCGGTCCACAAACTACATGCCTGGCAAGCTAAACTATCTTTTTTTCCCCTCACTTTCTTTGTACAACTTTTTATGACAGCACCTCAGGCCAAAATTGGATCCCAGAGGAGGCCTGGTGTGAGGAAAACTGATGCGGTCCCCGACTGGCCATGCACAGATAATCAAATCAAGAAATGGTCCTTGTCTGCTTCCCCTACAGCAGTGAATGACAAAGTAAAATGGACACATGCACAACAAGGTGCCATGTGTCATACGGACATTTACACTAACAGTGGACTTTTGTTGCAAGTAAATGTCAGTTTAATGAATGTTTTCTGCAAAAGACAGATGAACTGAAGGTTAGCATTGACATGTTAACAATATATAAAGTTTGCATTCATTGTCTCCTTTTAAAAACAAGTTTCTACACATTTAATTTGGTATTTTATTTACGTTTGTTTTGTTAACTCATAATTAAACTGGTAGAGCTGTGGGGCTAATCTTCACTTGAGTCACACATCAAAGTCCCACTCTCTTCATGATATCTCTTTTTTATTATCTGAGAATTTAAATTCAAACAATCCAAATCCATTTTGACTGATAACACTTAATCTTAAGAAGCGTGTTACCAGCCAGAGGAGGTGATGACAGCTGAAGTTGATTATCTGTGTAACTTCAGAGCCTGCTGAGTTGAAGGTTACTCTGTGGGTGACAAGTCTATGATAAGTTTCACGAGTCTGCAGCAGATGCCACCTGTTACCTTGTTTTTCTTAGCAAATTTTCCTAACATTTTCAGCCCTGTGAAATACATTTCAATCATTCAAACATGCATTTTGCAATTTGAAAATTCATTTGTGGAACTAAATTTTACCAATAAAGACAATGGAAATTAAAATTTGTTCCAACTTTTTCTAAAAAAAACTACGCACTACACTCACAATTACTGTCATTTTCAGCATGAAAGAGGTATCATTCCTACATAAAGACACTGCTAAAAGCATATCATTGTGAAGTCTTAATGAAATAAGCAATAAAGATAATGAACACTGTTTCCATTTCTCTTAGGGAGATGTTGCTGGCAGGAGTCGGCAGATGCAGAAGGAAGAGCTAGAAGATGTTAATCAGGGGTGCTTTTCCTCCTATGAGGAGTTTTGCACTGGTTCTACTTGACTTGTCTTTAGAAGCACCAGCAGCACTCAGGTCAGTGTCTCTTGACTTAAACTTAATAAGAAGCTCTGCCTGCACTTCAATGTTTCATAAAAATGTGCTACAATACTGTCAATGTACAGATTTATGCTGCACGAGGCCACAGCATTGTTTGGATGATGCTGTGCATGAAAGCTTTTCCCTTTTTTCCCACATTATACCCCTTTCTGATGGCACAGGAATCCATCAGGCCTCCACCAAGGGGTGTACGGTTGGGTGGGTTGCACACTGAGCTGGCCAAATTCATGTAGCAAGCAAGAATCATTTGTTTTCAACTTTGTTTGCGACTGATTCTCATTTTCAGTTTGACTTGTGATGTCCTCTCAGTTTCCGAACACCTTTCATTTTTTGATCAAAATGACCTTAAGACAACACGTAAAGCTTAAAAATAAAACAGCTGCAGTACTTTCAAATGGGACGTTTTTATTTGATGCTTGCATGACAATTGGGCATCCCTTTGTCTTCCTAGCCCCTTTTTACATGAGTCCAGGCATAGGATGACAAAGGGAAGTCCACAGGTCACATGACTTAAGGTGTAGGATGTCAGAAGAAAAGGTACATTCATGAGACCTTCCTGCAACATTTGCTAAATTCTCAGTTAGGAGCCATCTGGAAGCAGCAATACGAAAGAGCCTGTTTTGATTTAGCATTGCTTAAAAATGTCAGTACCAACAAACATCAGGAAAAAGTCTGACAGTGAAGAAAAATGGTGCTGACTTTGAATCATGGCAGATAGTTTAGTAAAACCTGCTTCTTCACTCTGGAGGTTCTCCATAATATCCTAAATAAAGACTGGCATTAGGGTAGGATCCAAAAGGTAAGTTATAAACCAGCTTTGTGACGAATGTGGAAAAAGAAAAGTAGTAAAAAGCATTTGTCTGACAAATCTTGTGAAGATAAAGGCTTCAGAAAACTAAGAAACTATATATTATTAAGCTTTGTGTTATAAATATATAGCAAAATGTTAAACAAATAACACAGCTTATACATTTTATTACTCCTCTTTGAACATCGGTTGTTTCTACAGTCATTTATTGACTTTGTACAAACATGATCAAGATTGTTCCGTTTTGCACGGGTTTGTTTTTTAGCTGATTTGGTCACAGTGGGCGAACCAGAACTGGAAAATAATAATTATCAAGCTGGTTTATTTTCGGGATAGAGTGCATCAGAGATGTCAGAAAGCTTTTGAAAAAAAAAGAACTTTTCCTGAGAGAAGTGACAATTTAAAGTTTCAAAAGCTCACCAAGTTCTACCCTAGTGTCTAAAAATACCCTCACAGTGTGTGTTCTGGATAAAGCAGGTAATAATTATATTTTTGTGGACTCACAGCAGTAAAATAAAAACTGAACCTAATTAACCCACACTGTTGTTGTTGATAAAATAACAATAAATGCCTCATTATGTTGTTGTCACTTGCAGTCTAAAGGTATGTGTCTAATTTAAGGTACGAGAGTCCATTTGATGATAACTCTGTCCGACAGATGCAATAAGGTCAACTTACGAGTGTTGATCTTCTGCAGGGAGATGTGTTTCTCCAGCTGCCGTCGCAGTCTGACTTCAGCTCCATACTTTCCGGTGGTGCCATTGTCTGCCAGGATGAAGTGGGAGTGGAGACTGTTAAGAACCGTCAACTTGCTCAGAGGGTTGGACATGGTCTGATATGGACGCACCACCTAGCCAAGGGAAAGACACAAAAAGCTAAAGACAAAAAGTGACAAATGAGAGCTAGTAGTTTAAAAATAGATTTGTCTGGTGACATTTTCCATCATCTATTCCTGTGTCTAATCCAACAGATCAAGGGGACAAACAGATGTCAAAATCCAATTCTGTTCTTTCAGTTTGTTTTTGTTACTTCTGTTTAAAGGAATTATTTTTATTTCTCAAGTATTATTGCTCTTAAGAAACTGCAACTGTGAACAGTTGTCTTTCTTTAGATCAGATCGTTTGAAGTTTCTGGGGAAGTAGTTTGAACAATTTCTGTCTTACCTGTTAGAGATGTTGATCTGAACAACCTCAGTTTGGAGGAACAGACAATAATTCAGTCTAGATTGATGAACTGACAGTCAGTCAGAGTTGGACCAGAGTGAAGTCACAAAAGCGAATTACTGCCCTTTTGAAACAATTCCAGTCTCTAGTCTAAAACAAGGGTGGGCAACTCAAGGGCTGCGATCCTGCATGTTTTAGATGATTCCTTGTGTCAAATCCTCAGCATGACTGCAAGTAGATGTAGATGTAGATGTTCTGTATGTCAGCAAGTCCTGCAGAAGCCTGTTAACAACCTGTTCATTTGAATAGGAGTGTTAAAAAAGGGGAACATCTAAAACATGCCTTAAAAATGATAGCTGTGCAACTTTTTCATTGTCCTAAGTTTCATAATACACAGTTATTCCTGGTTGTGACCTGATGTGCAAAAAGCTGCTATTTTCACTTTCAATTAGCCACATAATTCAATGTTAAATGTTTAACTGCCAAATTAGCAGAATTGCACAAAATAAACAGGCCTTTAAATGTATAGTTGGTAGTTTTACTTGCCACCACCAGCTGAAAACATATATCTTTGACTTGAACGCAACCTTTAGGTTCAGTCACATGTAAAACATTTGCATAAGTAAGGAAATAAAAAGCTGATTTAAAGAGTCGATTTACTAAAAAAAATAAATAAATCTGGCAATTAAAAGGTTAATAACTGTTATCCAAAATTTACAGTGGAGTAAAGGTTCATAAAACCGCGTTTCCATGAACTTTTTTGTGATGAGAGTTATAAGGTGAAAGTAAAGGACTGTGGTTTTGGTCCCACAAGGACTAACCATTAATTCATCCATCCAGTCACGACTAATTTCTATTTCTTGAAACTGAAGGTAAGATATTATGTGTTTATGAGATTTCCATAGAAAAACCACATACGAAGTTCTGAACTGTTGCTTTAAACTTCCAGTAAATAAGTCAGATTACTCCAGAATAACAATTCCATGTTATATACACAGTTATAAATCTAACTTGATGAATTTTCTGATAATTTTATAAAGTTGAAGCAAAAAACGATCAATGGTAATGTGGTGGAGCTAACAGGTCTGGTCTGGACATGTTTTCTTCACATTCTGTGTCATTTAAAAACATTTTTAATTAAAAAGCACTAAAAAAAATCTAGTTCATGTTTTTCAGTTTCATTTGAGGTGAAAAATGAACCTTGTTCTTAAAGCAGAACTAAGTAAGTTTTGCTCTCGCTCTCCCCCTACTGGTTCCCTGTGAAAGCTCACTGTCGTAACGTTCCCCCGCCGCCGCCGCAGACCCCCCCCCCCTCCACCCCGCCGCCGCCCCCCCAACAACAACGCGCAGAGAACGCTTTTGCAAGAAGAAAGAAAAACAAAACCAAGAAAATGTCTCGACAGGTGAGTATTATTGTCATCTTTGCGCTCCTAAGGGTGGCGTTGCTAACAACGGCAAGGGCTTCATGCTTGTATTTATGTACGTGAGTGTGAGTGCCGTAAAGCAGGTTTGTTCTCGCGAGATTAGATATTTATTAAAAAGTTAATCTTCTGCACAAGGGCTGAAAAAGCTCTTTTAGATTTTTGCAAACAACTAAAATTTATTTCTTTTTGACTTTTACTTTAATTTTTTACTTTAAAATCCTTAAATAAATCTTGATGCACTCATGCTATTCTTCATTTTCCACATTTATTGCATAGTTGCTAAAGTAACACTACTCTGCACAGAAATCTGGGCTGATATTTATAAATGATGAGTGTTTCCCCAAAAGCTCAAAGTCTCGTGGAAGTAACTGACAATATGAGGAAAAACTCAACCCATCATTAGGCATATAGTTGAAACTAATCAGGTGAGAGAATAAAAAAGTCCCTCAGCACTTTATCACCTCATTCCAGTTTCTGACATTAATCGGCTCTGCTTGACTTGTTCTGTGGGACAGAGTGCAGTGGATTCTGATGAAATTTTACCAAAAATGTTAACACTGACTCCCAGAGATTTGAGTGAGTCAGCAGGAGCTCGGCGGGTCTAATGAGGTTCTGCCAGCTGTCCAACTTACTGTGAAGGAGTGTTTATCACAGATTGGATTGGCTAACTCAGCATCTCAGTTAATAAGCTGACACCCAAAGGTGAACACCTCGTGGGCAGAAACAGCTAATGGGAATCCTAATAAAATCGTGTGACCTGCATGTGATAGTTCATATATTTATTATGAGCATACACAAATGAGGTCTAAGGTAGTGTCCACCATGTGACTGTCAGATTGGCTGGTTTCTTTCTGGGACTTACATCTTTACCAACAAGATCCTCTTGGTTTTCTACAATGCCCCAAGGAGCAATACCAATAGTGCAGATCTTCCCTCTGGATTTGGAGGCGTGGTCTTTCAGGGCATCCCCCACGTGCCGGATCACCCCTGTGGTTAAATAAATGATAAAGACGTATTTTGTGGTTCAATCTCACTATGATGCAATCTACTGAGACCTTTAAATAGCATCTATTAAGAGAGAAGACTACAGAATGGTAGCCACTGAGAACACACACACACACACACACACACACACACACACACACACACACACACACACACACCTCCAAGCCTCTAGGTGTTGCTCTCAGGGGAGAAGCAGTCAAACCTGGAGGCCATCTTATCACATTCCTCCAGCTGACATTCATTCTTTCTCCTCCTCCACTCACTGTCCCTCCAATCTATCCATCCATTATTCAAGCCTCTCTTTTGCCTCTGGACTCATTCTGTCACTAAATCTTACTTTCTTTTTTTTTCCTGTTTTTAAGTGTGGCCTCTCTGCAACATCCAATACTGTGTCACTTCTTTTAGACTGTTTTTATCTTTATTAAACATCACAGACACGTCTTTTGTGTTTATTATTTGGCATTTCAGCTAAATCGGGTCTGTGTTTCTAAAAAAAAAATCCTCTTAATGTTCTTCTGATTTAGAAATGATGACAGAACAGAAGCTGCTGTGATCTCCTAAACTCAAGACAAAATCTGAATCTGAGCTTCACTTAAAAAGTAAAGTGTAGCAATAAAAGTTCCAAATGCATAATAAACGTTCAAGTATTTCATAGCTTAATGATAAAATTAATAACTGTATCATATAAACTTAAATTGGTCTTTACCATCTGTGGAAGGTTTTCCATCACTCAGTATCAAACCCTTGTTGTTTATTAGTTGTGTTCTTTGTCATCTTTTGCACTTAAAGCAAACTTTATATGATTGAACTCCACGTTGGTCAGAATGACTGAAAAATCATTTTAAGTATACCTCTGATTTAAGTTCTGACATTGTACAGTTTTTTTATAGCTCACAACTTGCACACACCTTCTTTCTGTAAGTGTCTATCTAATTTGTTAAAAAATATAAACAAAATGTGCTACACAAATACCAATATTTAAATTAACATTTATCTGAAATACTTCAGCAAAAAAAAAAAGCTTTAATTTGGAGGTCAATCCTTCTTGTGTTTTACCTGTGTTAACACCTCCAGTGAATATCCAGGCACCTGTTGTCATGGCAGCCTTGATGAGCCCTTTGCCAAAGACCTGCTTGAGCTTAGGCTGTAATTCAAAGTTCTGTAGGCCTCCATGGACTGATATGAGCAATTTAGGAAGATCCAGCTGCCACTCCTTGGTCATCAGGTGGAGCAGTAGATCAGGCTTTGTGTCATAAGACACTCGCACATACTGGCAATAAAAAGAGAATTTATACTTTAGATACAATTTATGTTAAAGAGGATTGCATTGAAAATAAATCTGAAGTTAATAAAGTTATGACATTAGTGTTTCAGACATAAGGTCAAATTTAACACCAGTTTCATTAAAGCATTATTTCTAATTTAATTGATTCTAGTGTAAATGAGAAATATTCTGTTTGTTTCTGTCACATTTTGTCTGAAGTTATTAACTCTAGCAGGAAATTTGATATTTTCTTTTTAGTATCTGAGTACAAAAGTATCTGAGTGAATATGTTTGGACATCGTTGGTTCTGATATTAACGTTTGGTCAAGTGAAAGTTCACTGACTTCTTTCGTGAGTTCTGCTCTAAGCAGTCCAGCTGACCCCCAGAAATGTTTTTCTGTGTTTCCTATGGGAGTGACTCAATGGTTGCAACCTCTGTTAGCACTCTCAGCAGTTAGCAGCATTTTATTTACTCTTCTCCACAGATGCCATGTTTCCTTACATCTGTGTTTCCATAAAAGCAGGGACGCTGTAGAAAAACATTTAACAAAAAACTAAAGTCTACAGAAGGATGCATTATCATTTTTTAGTGCTTGTTTTCATTTGATGCCACGACTTTTATTCGTTTACTCTATTTTTTTTCTAAAGATATATTTAGCTTTAATAATTTACATTCCTGACTACCTTCATGCAGTAAGGGGAGCTGCAACCCCCTCCCCCTTGCAGTTTAACTCAATTCACTCAGGCAGCAGCAAATAATTCTATATTTTTTCATAAGCAGAGATAAGAACAAAAACATTGTTAGCTGTAGCAGAAGGTAGAACAAATAAAACAGGAACCAAATCTCCTCTTCTTTTTCCTGTTTACATACAGTAGCATTAGCATTGCAGCACAGCTAGCCATGACTAAAAGATGGAAAAGTAACAGTATTAAAACCGTCATTTTAAGTATCTGCAGGAATTATTTATGATCTGTTCATTGATCGTTACCACATGGCAGCCATTTATGCAAATAATTATTGTACATTCGGTTAGTGTCAATATTGGCATTTCTGAGATTGTTGTTTCAATACTGACTATTATTTGCCATTATGATAAAAGTCCCTTCAGCACTGAGTGATATCATACTGGTGTTTACTTTAAACTGATAATAACAGCATTATTCTGCCTATGCCATACTGACTGGAAGTTTTTTTTTTTTGCTTTTGTGTTAATATTGGACATTTATTTCCCCACAGATTTCTGTGAAATTGTGATTTTCCTGCATGTTCGCCGACTGTGTTCCAAATTCCTGAAATAAGGCTTGAACAGCACTCATTGAAAAGCTCTGTTCACCTTCTACAAGCTCATATCACCTCCTGTTGAAGTGAGACTGATCATTTACACCAGTGACTGGGAGAATTATCCCTTTGTTACAACAGGGCCAGAGGTTGGCGTTTGTATTGGTTCATTTTCAGCCTGTACTTAGCAGGAAATGGGCAAACTGCAGGTCTGTGAATAGTTAAAAGAGTCACCATGGCTTTATTGGAGTGTCCTCCTCCCTGGAACTCAATGGTGCCAAAGGCATCAGTGGGGCTGAGCTGTGTGTGTTTGCTGATCGACCACTTCTCTGACAAGCTGTCATTCTTGGCCAAACGCTCTGCCTTGTCATTCTGACTGGATGAGATGCCGGGAGGCAAACCCACGTGCTGGCCTATCAAACGACCACAACAGCACCTGCACGAGTGGAAGAAAGGAAGAGTGAACGGAAGACTGGCATATTCCACAGAGCTTAACACGGAATAATTGAAATGTTGAGAAGTCTGAGCCCCAAGCAAAGCAGCTGTAACAGTAAAAAGGGAAAAAAGAGGGGAAGAAAGAGCAAGAAGCTGTGTGTGACTGAGAGTGACAGAGAAAAGAGTGTGAAAGCTGCCATAATCGTGTGTAAGAGGTGGGCAATGCTGAAGTGGCAGCTTGTCATCTCACTTTCATCTTCTTATTGGGAGGAGAGGAGAGGAAGGATTTGTCGGCCTGCGCAGCTTTTCAGTGACTCTGTCTCCTTTTGTTTTCTTCTCTTTAAACATCTGTCTGTTTTCCTCTCTCTTCCTCCTCTCCTTCTCCATCTGAGCCACAACAGGACTTGGCAGGATGACAGTGATGTACTACACGAGGAGATGTTCATCCAGATGTGCTGAATACAGGGTTTATATGTTGTGTTTTTAACCTTACACACTGGAGTGGGAGTATTAAAGAGGAAGAGAGCGAAGAGGCTTTGATTTTCACTTGATGTTTTTATCATCTGTAACCAAAGCTTCTTTTCCGCCCTCTGATTTAAGCTTGAGCACAAGTGTTTTTGACCAAAAAAACGAGCAAATTAAGTTTATATTAAAGAGAAACTGCTTCCAGTTTCGTCCTGCTACTCACTGCCACTTGCTTTCATCTAGTTCGTTTGGTTGAAGTAACAAACAGAAGCATTTTGGGTGCGTTTCATGGATTTAACTAAAGTGATTTTACATTCTTTGGCAGCTCTATCAGCTGTAGTAACAATATTGTGAGTGACTTTTGGGAACAAAGCGGACATTATTTTGACAGTTTGTCTAAAACTCTCTCTAAAAACCATGATTCGGTATGATCCTGGTGCAGATGTGGCACCATATAGAGAAGAGTTGTGACTTCCTGTGTTCTTGTTGTTATGGTAATAACTACGATTGTGTGTTGCTCAAATTATTTTCCTTTTTAAAAATGATGTGGAACAGTTTTGCTGTCATCATAAGCTGGTTAAGTGTAGGCTCTTATTTGTGAATCATTTTACTGAAAAGAAAAACAAACAAAAACACAATGGCCTTAGTCAGTTTAAAATGTTACTTAGCCTCCGACCCGAATATTTACATGAATAGATTTTCAGAAAAATGTTTTAAGTGTACACAAATAAAATGCAAATAAAGTAAATACATTAAATTTTAATAACCAATGTTTCAATGAGACAGATTTGAGGGTTGCACAACATGTTTATGGCTGCACGGTGGAACAGTGGGTAGCACCATTGCCTAGCAGTAAGAAGGTCCTGGGTTTGAAACCAGCCAGGTCCTATCTGCATGGAGTTTGCATGTTCTCCACATTCATGTGCGGGTTTTCTCCACAGTTTCCTACTACAGACCAAAAATATGAATGACGGCTACTTTAATTTGGCCCTAGGTGTGAGTGTGTGCGAATAGTTGTTTGTTTCTATGTGGCCCTGTGATGGATTGGCAACATGACCCCGCCTCTCAGTCAATGACAGCTGGAGATGGACACCAGCTCCCCACGACCCTGAACAGGAACAAGTGGGTATAGATAATGACTGACTGACTGACAACATGTTTACACTTGTGTACAGTGGAGGAGGAAGGAAAGAAGAGCTTTGGGACTACATCACAGAAGAAAAGCAAAAAAGACTCCAGTAAAACCAAATTGGCCTGAAATCAACAGCAACTTTATCTGATGCAATTCTGATTGACTGTGTTTGGTTAATACAGTTTGAAAGACTAATAAAGTGATTTAGCGCCAACTGTGTCAATCCACACGGCAGAATAAACAATCCAGTCTCTCTGTTGTCCTTATGCAAGAATATTCAACCTACCTTAAGAAGAAATTAAGTTCCTTTTTATCGAAATATTCATGAGTTCTAGTACAGAGAACGTGAACTAGCTCAGGTATAGAGAAGGTTTTGGAACCACCAATATATCTGGATACTCTATCAATCAAAGGATTATTAAAAAAAAGTTCCTTATTGCAAAAATGTTTTTTCTATCCTCACTCTTTTTACACAAGATGTAATAAGCACTTTAATGTAAAGGATGTGAGGTTGGAAAACAAGTGTGAAAGTTGCTTTACTTTTGGACTAAATGAAAATGGAACAAGATGTGCTGTTTAAGGCTTTTCCAGACATTTGTACTCACCTATGGGGGTCTTTGGCACTCACTATGATATGAACACATTCTCTCTTGCTGAATGCTCGTTCTATCCATGATTTCTGTGCCTGCAGAAATGAAGACAGAGACATTGAGTCAATTTAAACATCAAGTTGTTATTTAGGCATGAAGAAATCACAGCTGATACACAGACTCAACTGGCTCTGAATCAGTTATTGCTTGTTAAAAGCGTTTCATTTTTTGGATATTTGCAAATAGAACATACAGTGTAGAATCTGAAATGTTAAAATGAGTGTTTAAGTGATTGGTTAAAAACAAACAAAGACAAAAAAAATTGGAAATTTTACTTTCAAATCTGAAATCACATCAATTAGAAATTGGGATGCACACCAACACATAAACAAAAGTCACTGTTTTTTTTTTATTATTATTAATTTGTTACTCAGCTCAGATATGCAAGAGGATAATCTGGGAAAAAAGAATGTGACTGTAAATCATGACAGAGTTCTGATCCTGCAACAATCACATGTGCAGCCGGCTGAGCACGTGAGGAAACATGGAACGTGCAGTAAGAGCGCACATTTATTTTATAAAGTGACGGTATCTTCGAGTCAATGCAAGCAGTCAAAGAGTGGATTTACGAAACAGCGATGTTTGGCAGTCGCTTCTGCTGCAGGTTTGACTGAAGTCAATTATCCTGCTTCTAAAATAACCAACAGAAAATCCAGAGAATGAGATGGATCCAGCTAGAAAAATCCACTAAAGCACATCTATGAGTTTAAAGTCCATGTATATATAATTAATCTTTTAAAGGTAACACAAAATTCTTCAAGAGTAGAAACTACTGGGGGAAATCAGTGACAGATAAATAAAACAAAGCCCCCTGTCAAGTTGGTATTTTTAAATATGAAGGAATTGTGCTTTTTACAAGAGAAGAAATGACCCATATAAATGACCATGCAAGGCTATTAGGTAATGATACACTGAATTATGATCTTGTGCATGTTTGCAGCAAATGTAGAGGATGAACAGAACTGAGTCTCTGACACTTGCTTTAAAAATCACAACACATCTGACAGAAAGTCTTCTTCCTGCTCTCTATTTAAACGTCTCAGTATTTTTGTATTGACTTTCATTTTTTTTGTCTTGATGGACATTATCTACTGAATTTAAAAGCTCTTCGCTAAAAACAGTGATCTTGTGTCTTCTGTTCAATTTTAATTTCTTATTTTTAGATCGTGTGGTCTCTTTCATAAACATGTAAATATTTTACCTCGGCACATTGTGGGTCAGAAATGTTTGTGTGAGGTTTTGCTGCGACATCAGCAGTCGGGAGAAGGACCAAATCGCACAACATGACTTTCAACCAGGTTGGCAGGCAAACCAGACAGCCAAGCCAGCAACGGAGGAAGGAAGCACAACCACAGCAAAAACAAAAGAACAAATTGTTTTTTTTATGCTCTTTGCTCTGGGAGAGCAGCTACGTCTCCTCTCCCAGTCAGCAAACCTGAGAGCTGCTTTCACAGGGCTTTCCCCACTGTCACAGCTACAACAACACCAACCCCATCCGCCTGACTGGTCCTGTCACACTAAGGCTCAACAAAACCCACTGCAACCATCCACAATCAGGCCAGGCCTGCACACTTACCCTAACACCAGACTTCCTACGATTAACCATTACTCTGCGGGGCTGAGGGGGCTGCTTTTACAGATCACCCCGACTACAATAACTCAGCAGGCCACAACTATAACTCCCCACCACCCAATTCTCTCTCTGTCATGCTATAACTATGTATTCATCCGCCCGTTTCTCCTGGCATGAAATAGAGCCACACAACGTATATGTTTTTAGAACTGATCAACAACAACAGGAACAATCTTGGGCTTATTTTCTGGAGGTAAAGCTGAAAAAACCAAGTAACTAACGTAGTTATTGCTATAAGAACTGATTCAAAGATTTCATTACCTCTGTGTCTCTCTGGCTCTGCCTCTAACAGTCATCAGTGCAGTTTATGAGGCTGGACATAGTAAGATGTGATGGCATGTGGCCTGCACTCTGTTGTACAATTAATATTTATTACTGGGCCACACTCACACACACAAACACTCTCACACAAATAAACACACCAACTGTTGAGCAAAAGCATTGGATTGACTTTTAAAAGTATGTGCAAGGCGCATGTTTGTGAGGCGTGACTGCGTGACAAATGACCAGCATCTGACAGCCTGTTAGGGGTCTCCACTCCATTACAGTCGAAATCCGTCGCCTCCATTCTCCCTTCAGTGCCCTCCGTCTCCCTTCTCCCTCCTCTACTATTGCATCTCCTCTTTGTTATTGGCACTGGCAGAGAGCTGAATTGGGAACCAAATCCAATCAGCATCCTAATGTTGCTACGCTCCCCTTTTCTACACAACCTTTCAACCTTTTTTTAATCTTTCCTGAATAGCTCATGCTTTACTTATACATACAAATACATATATGCACACATTATAAAACATATACATATATATAGCTTCGATCAGCATCTTTTAATAATTTGCATTTACATTTTTACTACCAGTTCTATATGCACGAGTAATGACATCCAAACACAAACTGTTCATTTTTGTCTGAACAATAAGTGTCAATGGAAAGTCATAAAACAAATGAACAATGTCATGATTGAAAAAAATAACATTAGAATGTTTTTTATTTCCCATGAAACATGATGAAATCTGACAGTAGACAGCAGCATCGAAGCTGTAAAACACTCCATTATCTAAAACAGAATTATTTTATAGTCATTATATGTTAAAAACTAAAAGGTGAACTCAAGTAAATGGAATGAATTTAAAACATATATGAACAGATGCATTTAAATTTAACTATAAATTCTAAGAGCAATAGCTAGAAGCACACCTGGCAGCAGGTTTCCTTACTCACCTGTATGAACTGATGGGAGACACTGCAGTAATCTGTCCTTCACAGTCATTTTGACTGAAACTGAAGGTGAAATATTCTGTCTAAAAACTCAAGGGGACTAAATTAGCCTGATCAGAGCAAACCGGATCAGATCAGACCTCCGTCCACAAGCAACTGATCTACTGGAAACTATTAGCTCTGCTGGAATGTGAGTGTGTGTGTGGGTCTGTGGGTCTGTGTGTGTGTGCATAGGGCAGTTGTGCATTCAGTGCTGGACTATCTCTTGTCTCCATGTCTTTCTTCTCTCCTCCTTAATTTCATAGACACTAACTGAGGATCAACCAGTCAAAAGAATCAATATAACCTAAAAATTGAAATGTCACACACAAAAACACACAGCTGGTATTCAGTATGACATTAGTACGCATGTGTGTGTGTGACCTTCCTAAATATTTCAAAATGTGCAGTGATTTTTAGAAACAGTATGCACAGAGAATTTATTCACCTGTCTTCAGGATCTCACCTGTTTAAACTTCAAATTAAAACTGGAGAGAGACAGAGAGTGTGTGTCGTCTCCATCAGCTGCGTTTCTGTCAGAGATCACGACCACAGGAGGGAGTCTGAATGGCAACGGAGCCTATTAGGGAGAGCAAGATGACATTTGTCTAGCCAGCTCACTATCCTTATTTTGTCCTAAATAACTCCCTCTCCATCTTTCTCACACACATGCATACATCCATATATACATTAATCCATGAGATTTTGCAATGCACTGATAATTTTATTGCATTTAATGGCAGTTTCCAAGCCGATTAAGTGACCAGATTAGCGATATCAGGTTTAATTACCAGGACCAGCAGGAAATGATTTTAATCTGAACTAAATTAAGTCCAACTAAACATAATGCACAAAACTAAAGAGGAGAAATAATGTTTACCAAAAGTGCTATAATCCTAGCTAATGTAAAAACAGCCACATTGTTTATGCACTTTGTGTGTAAGCAAACAGATTATAAAAAGTCTGCTCTGCTACAAATCAAATCCTGTCGTGTTCAGGGTCACGACAGACTCAGAATGTAATGAAGAGTGCAGCCAAGTACAAACCATCTACTGTAGAAGCTGCAACTCACCAGAGGCTGTTTTATGTAAATGTACTGGAGCCTAATTTCTCTTCTAAAGATGAAATTAAACACATTTGTAAAGTGCATCTTTTATGCTTCACTAATTCTTTTTCTTGGATCTTGATATAGCTTAATCTTTATATACCTGGAACTTAATAGCACTTAGATGACTGACCAACAAATAACGGAACAAAATCAGCTGATGTTTAACAGTTTGTTTATATTATTCTTAAAAACAGTTTGTTTACTTCCTACAGCAACATTAGTCATTAATCTGTTGTGGGTTGGTCATCCTGATGTTATTAATTTGAAAAGATTCATATACAACTAGCATCAATGTATCTGAGCTCCATTACTAATCCTGTGATCGTCACAGTTTTCCATCCGTGTTCTCAAAAGAACAGAATCCTATTCAGCCTCACACTGTTTGTTGTTCTCATAAAGAAGAAACTATAACTGTAAATTTGGAATTTGTATATGTGAATTCATGAAGTTTTTTCAGAGAACAAATACTCTACATGTTTGTATATAATCTGGCAGAAACAAGAGTTTACAAGTCATGCTAATTATGCACGAATTACCAATAATGAATACACGTCTTTTTGAGAATAACCTTATTCCATATAAACAGACATTCCTCCACCTTGTGCAGGATGACTGTCACAACAAATAGCACCCTGTACTTTTTCTTTTTGTCAGCTATTATTCAAAGAAAACAAACAGACAAATAATAAAGAACATTTATCATTTGAACCAAGAGTAACACTCCACATTAATATTTAGTAATGTCCCCGAGCAGAAACTGGCAGAGATGAGCTGCTATCATCAAGTTAGAAATGAATTAATATTTACTATGAAATGTTAAAATATCTCAGTTTCAACATCCGATATGTGATTTATGTTCTACTGAAAATAAAACATCCCAATTTTCTGTACAAGAAATATGTTTTTTTTTTTTCACAGAATATTTGACTAGGATTTGCATAAACATCATGATTCAGTAAAAAGTGCAAAACTTTTACAACTTAACACCTCAGAGAAATTTGCCATTTTAGTGCATCACCCAACAAACAAATCACAAACATCCTGCACATCAGAGTCTGTGTTATCTACATCTACAAGGTGGTTAATTAAATGAATTGTATTATATGATCTTAAATTTGAAAAAAATAAATCAAGGCTATAGTTGCGTCTACATTAAAAAGTTCTTCCATAACAGATGAACAAGTGACTCAGTAACAAGTCTTAAGTGGGCTTGACTGCTTCACTTTCTTCAGATTCTCCATCTGTTGGATTAGCGCAACATCTAGATTCCTTTTTTGTTTTGTTTTTTCACAGTTTATTTAAAAACTTAGAATAGAGTGTGATAATAGTGTTTTTTTTTTAAGTAATACAGATAACTGAGCATAGCTGGTTTGTCTTTTATCCAAAAACCAAAAACGAGTTTCAGTCTAAACCAACATTAATATTTCTGATCTGACCCAAAGTTTCATCAGAATGTTTTTGTGCGATAAATCCAAACCCGCCTCTTAGATTTTCATCAGCTGCTCCATTTTCTTTTCCTTTTTCACACCATTAAGTTGATCAACACAAGATGAACGTTAAACCATCTCCTCACAGTTCTCACTTAGAACTGTGAAAATTACAGTAACTTGCACCTTTAAATCAAAATATTGAAGTTAGAATAGTCTGAATATTGGTGACAAAAATAAATAACAAACCCAACACATGAAAATGAAGCTTTGTGCCTCATGAGACAATTGCTCGAAGTTTCATCATGTTTGTTCTCATCCAATTAGTACCATGAAATAGCAAGAATAAAATAAAAAGCTTAAGAAAACACCAAACATTTATGAGCACTAACGATAACCACAGAGAATTAGTTTTAATCAGGTAACTCGTCAAACAGGATTATTATTTTTTGTGTTAATTAACACATTATGACAAATGTATAGTGTCAATAAAATTAACACATAGTGTGTTTATGGCAGAACGTTTTAACCTTTTAAACAATCTCCTTCTTTCTTTCTTTCTTTCTTTCTTTCTTTCTTTCTTTCTTTCTTTCTTTCTTTCTTTCTTTCTTTCTTTCTTTCTTTCTTTCTTTCTTTGTTTTAATGAAAATGCAGGTTTACCTTTAAACACAGACTGTATACAGCTGTGTTTGCATAAACTGTAACAATCATTGCATTTCCTGCTAAACAGACAAATTTTCACTATGATTTATTTTTTTATCCAAAGAAACAGATTAATGTTGTTAGTTGTATGACGGGCAACAGTAAAAGGATCTGCAGTGGGATTTCGAAAATCCTTGGGATTCAACAAAGGTTGTACTTTTTTATAAAAGCTGATTAAGGAAATGTTTGCAGTGACGACATGTCCTAATTAAGTGTAAATAGTTAAAGTTAACAGTAGCATTTCTATTTTATTTAGCTTGTGTGAAAATGGTGAAACCGATGTAAGACAGGAAGTTAAAAATGAAACAGATCCAATACATGTTTCACTATAATCCCTCACTGGGAAAGATTAAATACAACAAATGATTCAGAAATATGTAACGTGTGTATATTGAAAGTGTTGTTCCACAGCACACTCAAAAAAATGACTCATTAAATGAACTCAAATTATTTGCTGGCAGTTTTTCCACTTAAAAAAAATAAACTTTGGCCGCATGCAGATTGAGTATGTCCATAAAATGTAATAGTGTTTGTTTTAAAAAAAAAAATCCAAAGTTGTTCTATGGATTAGTGCAGAGTGCAGAATTACTTGCGCTGATTTTTTGGTTATCAATTATATGCATACAAGTTCTAATGACATAAGACATGCAGCTCATTACGCATTTCATAATTATCTCTATGCAATTAAGCTAATCAGAAATCACAGGTGTCCTCAATTTTGTTTGACTGATCAGCGGTTTTTCAACTCTCTTCAGTGATTATAGTGGATTTGAATTTGTTTAAGTTAGTATTTTGGCACAATTTTATGCTAAGAGATTCTAAAGTCCTTTTGATTATCTGTAAGGAGGAATACATTTTGGTTATGAGCCTCTGTTGTGATGTTTACATTTTTAGATTTCATTTTTTTTTTTTTTTAATGCTAGCATTGGTTTGGCATCAGATGGACTGACACTTGACCAACATAAATTGTGGACTCTGAATTTCAAAAAGCACAGTTCTATACATTACATCCACTTTTGGAATTCCTGAAAATTTTAAAGCTTTTTTATTTTGTTGTACAGAAAAATCCAAGTTCAATAAATGGCAGTGGTTTTGTGTACTTCTGTGTCTGAGTTTTTTCTTTTTACAAAAAGAAGAATATTCAATAAAAGTTAACGGATGTGGAGTTCCTTCATAATCAAGGAAATTAAATTCATCAAAAGGAACTTGATAAAAGAAATGTCCTTTACATGCATGTATCCATGTTCACCTCAAATCGACTGCTGAGTATTGTACTCGCGTCCCTGTGTGCTTGTGTGTGATGAATGTGTGAGTGTAATGAGAGAACGCGTGCTTCTTTTAGTCCCTGTCATTTTTAATCCATCTCCTGAGGCTAGAATAAGCAGCTCCCTTTCCCACAGGCCTCAGCTAAGCCTAGCTGAGCATCTGGTCATGCAGGTTCTAATCAACACTGGCACAGCCATTCTGTTTGTGACAGAGGGGGACAGGTCCATATTTTGGGGAAACCAGAGGAGGGGATAGCTGAGCAGGAAGAAAGGGCTTTGCTGAGAGGGAATAAGAGGGCAGCAGAGGTGATGGTGGGAATGGTAAGGTGAGGGGCAGTGAGGGAAGTTGTTGTGAAAGAAAAAAATATAAATAGGACGATCTTAGTCCCCTTTGCTCTGGATGAGGCCACAGCTATGACCTAAATCATCAACTGGAATGTTAATGGTCTTTGCTGGGTCTTGGTGAGATCTTCAGCCTTGTCCTGAGGCAACAATGGGCTCTCCATTATTTATGATTTACCTATGATGGAATTTAATAATTCCATGTGGTGGTTTATCATCAGGGTATCCCTGTATCTGGTCCTGGGTGGACCATAACAGGGTATCCAGCTGTCTTAGCCTGGTCATGGAGGATTTTAAGCAGGATTAGCAATGCAAGAAAATGACCCCATCACTCAGCTTTGTTCTAGTATGGCATGATCTTGTAACATAGCTGCCTCCTGACGCTGTCCAAAAGAGCTGTACCACTGCAGGTTCCAGGGTGTGGTGCGATAGTAGGGGTATGTACTATGTTCTTAGTAGGAACTTGGTTCTGGCACATGAGGCTGCAAGAGATCATCTTAGCAAAATGGAAAATAGCCAGAGGGAAACATTTTTGGCAAGTACTACGCACGCTGCAGTGTCATGACTGCCTTTGCACTGAGAGGGATTTCTAAATTCGTTGTGATCCAGCCATGTTCTAATTACTCATGTGGGTTATGGAGTGTTAAGAGTTATTTTGCGAGAAGGGGATAAAAAAATGTGGCATGAATTGCATTTGCCACACAAGGCTGCATGAAAGCTGAAAATGTTAAAATGCTACATGACAAAAAGAAAGTGTGAAAATGAACAAAGACACAGCATGGCAAGAGAAGGGACAGAAACTCTCCAATTCAGGTGAAGCAGACATGACTAAAATAAAAGAAAAAGCAAGGAAATCATTAAGGAGTTACTGTGAGACTGAGAAGAAAAGGGGAAAAGGATTAGATCTACAGTGGGGAGATATGAATCAAACTTTGTCTCTGCCAAAATGAGAGCAAAAAAGTGATGAAAAAGGGAAAATGAGAAACTAGCAGAGAAGGAAAACGATGAAAGACAGCACGAGAGGCAGCAACCCACTGAGAACGACAAGCAGGGCAACCAGCAGTTAACTGTAGTCAGTATAATGATCGCTTGTCAATCTATTTATATACATTCTGATGTGTGAAATAGCATGGAAAAAAATTATAGCAACAATAATTAGAATTTGTGTTTAGCTCATTAGTGTGGGTCTTGTAAGGTTGGCTGGTGTAAGGACCTGAGGTCCAGTTTGGCTAGCACTGCTTTGTTGGGTTGTCATGCTGCATTGTGGTGAGTTTGTTACCGTGTCACATTGATTTTGTTATATTTATATCCTGAACCATGTAGGTTTGTTGTGCTGTTGGCAGATCATTCATCCTGGAGCTTTTTCGCCTTCATCCTGTAGAAGCTTAAAGGGGCGCAGAGTTTATCCCAGCTGACACAGGTGGACTGAGTACAGTGTAAACAGACACATACAGCTATGCCTACTCACACTTGTGTTTGTCAGCTAATGCTTTTATTCCTTAAGGGGCATGTTTAGATTTTCTTTTGGAAGTGGGTTCTGTGGAGAGCAGCCAGTTTCTTACCTGCAGCAGACAGCAGTCACAATGATCTCATGAATCCGGGAGATGATCTCATGGCTGAGTCATGCTGAATCTTAGTTTGGAGCAATAGTAGATTTTCCATCACCTTAAAACAACTCAGTTCTCAAATTTTTCATCACAATTTCTGATGACTTTATTTTAAAAACCTTTACACATGTACGTCTTGTACTGTTTTTGGTGTGAATATTGAGAAAAATACAAAATACTTTATGTTTGTGACATATTAATCAGATTTCTTATCTAGGATGATACAACCAGCATTTTAAGGATTATAATGTCTGAACATGTTTTTTCTTTCTGAATATGAATAGCATTTAAAAATCCCAGAGCCTTTTTAGCTCAACCTACAAGCCCACTAGCCACACCCCTCTCAGTAGAAGTGGAAGAGCCTCTGATAGCAACATTACCTAAACAAATTTGTAGCCTCATGCAGCTTTAATCTGTAAAATGACAGTTTTATGTAACAGGAAGTTTAGAAGGCATGCAGAAGCAAATTTCTTGTTAAGCACAAACCAAGAGACAATGACTCAAGTGCAGCTAGTGCTTCAATAGATGATGCTAGTGGACCCCTGTAAGTGGGAGAGCACCTTTAATAATGAACGTTGCTATTTCTCTCACTTCCTCGATCCTGTAAGCTTAATAAGAGTTTTTGAAGCTGTTTTTAGCCAGAAAGCTCTGACGCTCACAACAGTTATTGTGTTCACTCTAAAAATACATCAGACAGGTCTAAATCTAGCATCAGTCATAATCTGAAACAGTTAGTACAATGTAAAAAATAAATTTAAAAGTCTTGTTGGTATTAGAGACCTGAGAAACAGCTTTGTGGTGACTGCCTGGAGCCTGTTTGAAGAGACATTGTTTCCTGTATATAAACTAAAGTCAACACAGAGATGTCTTCCCCACATTCACACTGCTCGTCAAGTGACTAGCTGGCCAAAACAAACAATTTCAGTCTCTTGTAAAGATTTTTTTGTTTGTTTGTTTTGTAACAACAGTTTAAAATTACAGAAAATAATCTGAGATTTGGGTAAAATTTCAGATGTAAATCATGATGCAGATGTTTGGGATTAATTAAACTGATTCTGTTCTTTCTCTTCTGACTTCAATAACTTCCAGCTCTAAACAGTCAACATTGTCTTCAACTCATCTGTCTGTTTTACTTGTAGCAAAAAACTGAATTAACTCTTTACTGGAGAGCTAGTGAAAGGGTTTGGCCACTCGGCATGTCCACACAATTATAATAAAGTGCCGCAGCATGACTCCATACCCTTAACTCTGCTGTGTCATGCATGTGTCTATGTGTGCACAGCAAGCTACAGTGCTGCAGAACTGTAATGAAGTTTCAGGTCCAGAGGTGGTTCAGACCATCAGCTGTGAAATTGCCTCTTAGTGACCACTATATTCTAGTCCACAGTGAGAGTGAAAGTGTGTATATGTGGAAAAAAGTGACAAAGGCTGACAGAAAGGAAAGGAAGGGACATACTGCAGAATCGGAAAAGCTGTTATAAAATAATATATCCCATAAAGGCTTATAGATTGACTTTGACCCCATTTACACTCCTCCATCCAATCTCACTTTGTCCTTCTAGGTTCTGACCATTTCTTGTCTTTTTCATCAATATTTGATGGATTAATTCCTTCAATCAAATGTAAATGACCAAGGATTCTTATTTTATTACCCATATCAGCACGGTGGTCACACTGGGATTCAAATGAGGTGGTAGATCAAATACTTCAAGTATTAGATTTGTGAATTGTCTTAATACAAATCTGACAACACCCAGATGTAGAGCATCTATTTAAACATTAATAACTGTCTTAGATTGAATACGAATATCAAATCTGACAACGTTTTGTGATTAGCAGGTTTGCTAAAATTATAAATGAAATACTGGTAACTGGTAGAGAAAACAAGCCAGATGAATCAACTGCTTTATGAGTACATTATAAATGTAAATAAAAAACAGAATACAATGATATGCAAACCTCATAAACCCATGTTCTATTAGAAGTAGAATAGAATAAACATACCAGATGTTGAAACAGAGATATTTTACAATTTAATAGAAAATCTTGGCTCATTTTTTAATTTGATGGCAGCAACATTTGTCAAATATGTTGGAATAAGGAGACAAAAGACTTGAAAAAGTGACTGGCAAAATTCTAAAACAACTGGTAGAACGTTTAAAAACTAATGAGGTAAATTGGTAACAGCTCAGTAACATGACTAGGTATAAAACGTGCATTTCAGAGAGACAGAATCTTTCAGATGTAAAGACAGGCAGATGTTTATCAATCTTACTGCATCAAAAACCTGTGGAACAATAGGAGAGAAATGTTACTCAATGTAAAATTGTAACAACTTTGAAGCTCCCACAATCTACAGTGAATAGTAATAATATAATGAAAAGATTCAGAGAACAGGGAGTCATCTGTGTGCAGGGGACAAGGTCAAAGGTCAAAATTGGATGTTTGTCATTAGAAGACCCTGAGGCAGCACTGCATTACAATCAAGCATGGGTCACTACTTAAAAAAACTGGTCTCTGGTCAGATTTAGCCCAAATTTTAAATTATTTTCTGAAACCATGGAAATCATGCATATTTCAGCAAGACCATGTTAAACTACATACTACATCCAACAGCATGACTTCACAGGAGAAGAGTCCACATGCTAAACTGACCTGCAGTCCAGATATTTAACCAATAGAAAGCAGTTGGAGCATCATGACACATAAAATCCATCCATAAAGGCAGCTAGAATCCTGCATCAGACAAGAATTGGACAACAGTCTTCTCCTAAAACAGCAACTGGTCTCTTCACTTCCCAGATGTTTATATAAAGATGTTAAAAAAGAGTTGATGCCTCACACTGATAAATATCAACCTGTTCCAACTTCTTTAGATGTGTTGTTGTCAGCAAATTCCAAATGAACTTATATTTTCTATGAAATGATAAATATTATGTAATATTTAGTTAATGTTCTATTGGGAGAAAGGTTAAAATTAGGCGGGGGGGGGGGTCTGTTCAACATATCCGTTTCAAACCTCACTACATTTCCTTATATAACATCAATAATTCAGCAGAGAGAAGTTGCTTTTCGCGGTTTCTGATCTGAGGCAGAAAAGAATAGATTTATTCATTTGTTGTACAATCATAAACACAATGTGTTCACATGAATTTTCAATGCAAGACATATAAACACATATAATCTGTGTGTCTGTGTCTCTTCTGTGTCTGTCTCCCTGTTGTTTTCAGCACAGCGGGAACAGCTGATGAGTTTCCTCTTCTGGCATCAATGTTCTTCCACATAATATAAACTCTAAAAAAAAAAGAAAAGTACACCTAAACCTTCCTATTTCACTAACTCTACTTCAGCTCTACTATTATTACATTCACTTCAATCATTCAACTGGATTTCAATAGCACATCTTCCCTTGTGTACATATTTAATTCTATCATTAGATCATTTTATAAACCTAATGAGTGATGGTGAAAGTAGATGCTCAAATACAGGAACATTTTGAAAGTTATGTACCATCAACCCTCTTCCAGTCAAAATACCAACTGATGCAGCATGTGGGAGAGGCTTTATGGTTTGTACAAGGCTTGTATTGTTGTATGAAAACTATAACAGGTATAATTCAAGTCAGTGAATCTTGTTGGTTTTAACATTTCATTTTGCTTCACCCACTCCTACTGGTACAGATTTATGTGTCCATGTGTCCAAGATCCCATAAATTCCCATAAATTCTACATTCCTCTACATCTTTTCTCCTAAATACATCATCTTGGATTAGTTTTCCCTTCTTCCACCCGTTCCCTTTGCTACCGCTCCACAGCCTTAAATAAATACTAAAAGGAGAGGACAATGTTATTAAGGATAATGAAAAAAAAATTCCTGCACCCTCCCCTTCAGGAGTAACTGGGAACTGCAATGATGTGTCAACAATTTCATCCAAACAGAGAAAACTACAAAACATAACTCATATTCAGGTGACTCAAAAAACAACAAAGTTAATAAATTATGTTTTGGAACAAGTTTTCATTGTTTAGCGATCCCTCTATCCATCAAACAGGATTGCATGTCTGGTAATATTTACTAAGCATGTGGGAACAAGAGAAGGTGCCATAAGCTCAAAACTTACAAGGTTTTGATATCAAAGAATTAATTATATCCTTTAATAAACTACAACACTTTGTGTGCTTTTATATGAAACGAAAAAAAAGAAAAAGAAAAAGAGAAAATGGTAAGTTACTTAAATATGTTTATAAAACACCTTCAGACTACAAAATCACTAAATGCTTTATAATGAAATAAAATGGAATAAGTGTCTCAACATTAAATCAAAACATTAACCAGCCATCACATTCTATCAAAATGTATTAAAATAAACAGGTATGCTGTCATTAAAAACAAAAAAAGAAGTTGTTCTAAAAAAGAAGAGTTGACATTGTCAATATAATGTAAAGACACAAATATTCCAAGATGTTTGAAAAGATACATCACCACAACTTTTTAGTTGTGTCCCAAAAACTAACAGTGTCTGGATAGAAGACCAGGAGGCCTGAGTGGAACATTTAGACTTTAACATTTTTACTGATGTAATTAGGAGCCCTAAAAGTTGACACTAAGATGTTAAAATATATCAAGACATTAACAAGTGAAGATCAGAGTATTTTGTATCAACTAAAGATCATCAGGGGCTTTTTTGTATAAAATAATATTCTAAATAATTGGAAGTGTTTGTGTTGACAACCATCTGTAATTTAAGGTCTGACTTCTTCTGTTTGTTTGTTTGTGAAACTTTTGGTTCTTCCTTAAATGTCTGACAAGAGATTAAGAAAGATCTCATACAATCTCACTCTCAAAATGCTGTGTTATACATATATATCGATACATGCACATAGAGCAATATAGATATATAGATAGTGTATTCTGCAGAATTTAACAAATTCTTGCATGTTGACATTTCTGACATGTGCTCTTTTCCATGGGAAACGCAGATGTAGGTGATTTGTTATCTTGAGGATTGAGCTGTCGGAGCTGTAATGGAGCTGTCTGGCTGATCTGGATGCACATCACTGTATTGCTGCGTCATGGACTGTCTGTCACAATGATATATATGTTTTCTTTACTATTTTTGGGAAAAAATACAAGTATGTTTAAACCTTGACTTACATTTGATGTAATTCCAGTCATACATGTTGTGTAGTGAACTCAAATGACAGAAAATTGTGAATGAAATAATTTTCCCTCTAGAAAGTTTATGTTTAGACACTCTTTACAGTATATCTGCACACAAACATGGCAGTGTATCTGTGGCTCAGGGTTACTGACATCAACCTGAGTCGTAACCCTGTTGTCTCTCTCTGCAAGTCCCTTTGAGGCTTTTTGAGTACACATGACCTCCTTACAAACCCAGACTTTTATTCTGTGTGACAGGAGAAAGAAAACAGAATAATATCGGAGTGTAAAATCAAAGAGATCAACAGAGAGGCAGATTAACATCATTTAAAGAGGCCATTTCACAAATTTCAGGACTTTGTGGTTATTTCTTAAGTATTAACCAGTATTGTGAAACATGTTATATCTAAAAAACGTCAGGAAACACTGATAACAGACCTTTAACAGATTTCATTCTGTATAAGAAACACACCAAAATTAAAGTGGTGCTTTACTGTGGCACACAAAAATAAACTCAGCTGAATTTCTCTGTTAGCGACCTTTCAGTGTGCAATAAGCTGTCAGAGAATGACAGAAACTATATGAAAAAGTTGTCTTTTCTTCACCAGGACTTAGACTTCACATTTAAAAGGAAAAAAAAGAATTTAAAATCACAGTGAGGGATACTCTGTAAAAAGTTGTGAACAGCCTCTCAAAGACAACTTTTTCTATCAGTGTCTTTAGTTCTTTCGTCTCGTGACATGACAGGTCAAACTGACCTCTTACTGGAAGCGACAGCAGATGTTACTGCTGCAGTTGTGTTCGTGTGCAGCAGAGGAGGATGTTTTGCCAGCAGACAGGAGAACTGTTGTTGTGCCCTCTAGATGCATTAAAGTTGTGGTGATGTCTTGTTTTGGCTACAAGGTCACTGCTTTTGAAGTGGCCTTGCAAGTCCCTCAACACCACTTCTCAGCAGAGACTCACTTTAATCAGATTTGTCCTCCTGTGAGCAGGAGTTTATCTGAAAGCTTTGAATTAGTCAAGCCGGATCAGCTGGGTGTCATTTATGCCAACAGAGGAAAATACTGTAGTATGAGGAAAAACATGTCACATTAAAGAGTCAATTTAAAGCAAACGTGCAAAAAAAATCTGGCAAAAAAAAAAAAAACAGAGATGAGCAAGAAAGAGGACAGCATGGAGACTATTTGAGGGGCAATAAAAATGGAGGTAATGACGAATGGAGAATTGAATAATGTTGTACAACGAGACCACAGCAGGGGTTTGTGCCAGAGTTGGTAATGTAGATGGCTGAGGGAAAAGAATGAGAGAGAGAGTGAGAGAGAGAGAGAGAGAGAGAGAGAGAGAGAGAGAGAGAGAGAGAGATAAAAGAGGCAAATTATCTGTGTAAATGTCAGGAAACACTGACTTTTTGTGATATGAATGAGATACAGAAGAGAGAAAGAAATGCCATGCAAAAGATGTATACACAAAGATTATAAAAAAGAACAACTTTCATCTGTCTTAGAGTGTATCTGACATGTGATTTTGATGTGTTACTTCCCCAGAAGATATTAATTAATATTATATTTGTGTCCAGCAGACAATTTTCCACATAAATCTGGATGCGCAGCCTCAAAATATGTATATTTACAGAGTCTTGCAGCACAATTTCATTAAACAGCAGATGGTCCTGTGTGCAATCAGAAGTGACGAAAAAGAAGAATGGGAGATGTAAGCAAATCACTGCAAACCATGGTGGACAATGCTATCAGATCACATCATTCCTGAGGTTCTGCCTCTTTCTAAATGAGATATCATTGAATCAAGATATTAAGAGAACCAGTTTTGGACACACAGCCATATATTATATGTATGTTTGACCAACACTTGGTTCCACAGGCTTCAGGTTCTGGTGAATAAACTCAGTCAGTCTCAGTGTCATTTTGAATGCAAATGAATAAACAGCCAGATCAGAGCAGAACAAGAAGAGAAAGAGAAAGAAAAGAGACCAAAACTGCCCAAAACTCCTAAAATTTCTAAATTTGTTATTGAGACCTGAGATGTCAGTCTGTTGATGACATTCTAATAAAAACTACTATAAAAAGTTATCACATTAAACTTTGTATCATATTCAGCAAGTTGAAGTAGTTTAACTCAGTAAGAAAGAAACTTTTTTCCTCCTTCTTTTTGTTTGTTATTAAATCTGGAGAAAAATCTCATGTTTGGATTTTTATAGTGATTGTTATGAGCAGAGGTGCAGGAAAACGCCTACAGGGCTCTTCAGTCTGAGACTGAAGTCACACCTGTGTTACAACTCCTGTGTTTAATGAGGAAGAAGCTGGAGAGTCTAAGTACAGCTGAGCTGGGATTTGGACTGACAGGGGGCATACCTGAGTTCAGAAGGAGGCTCTCTACCATGTGACAAGTTGGTTTTAATACAGTATATGTATGCTTCTTTGAGTGGAAGTGTCTGTTTCTCTCAGCTGTCATACCCAGAAACAGAGACAATATTAACAAAATCACATTATTCATTGACTCTGAAGCATTGTGTCTGTTACTTTAAATCCTTTGTCTCAGCTGTGGTACTTATCTAGAAGGATGGAGATTCCTTTGAGTCAGAACAAGACAAGAAGTCTGTTAAGCTCTATTTAGCCAGAGAGAGGACATGAAGGTTTTCAACTTCAGGCAGCGCAAAAACCTTTGAATGCCCTTTCAGACTAAATCTTAGACTTAACTTCTTAGCGGAGAAGCCGGAAGACCTGAGCAACATGGATCAATAAACAATAAACAAATCTGTACTAAGAGCCTCCAAAGATTTTCATTCTGTCTGAATATCTAAAACCAAGAAGAGAACTCAGCTAAACAAAATGAGACAAGACTGTTAAAGTGGTCATTTATTCACTGAGTAATGGAGTCGATATTACAGTGAGCTGCAGAAGAATGTTAACATTAACCACTGGATTGTTCAGATTAGGGCTTCTGTTTTATTTAAACGCAGTAATAAAAAAAAAAGCAACTCAAATCTTCCCTTAACATGTTTCATAATGCAAATGGTTTAGATTTCCAAGAAAATGAGTTCCTGTTGCTCATCAGGCTGTAAATGGTTGCATAACAATTTCCACCAATCCATAGTCAGACATCCTAATGGAGGAAATTTAATATGTAACACTGAAAAGTAGTCCCCAATTACCAAGTGTAATATTTTAGTCTAATTTATATAACTGGGTTCCTCTTTATTCGCCTCTGAAGTTCTTTTAGGTCACATTTTTGGAGAAATACTGAGACTTCTAAATGGGTCACAAACTTTTAAGCACCACAGTATGTTTGATTAAAGATCATCTATAGCTAAATCTTTCACAGGCAGGTGCAGCAGCTCTGTGCAATGCACACAGTGAGCCAAGGGTGAATTTATTTTTTTAATTTATTTTTGTGCGTGTGAGAATCGGTGAACCAGGTTCTCCAAAGCTTTTTCCCACACACAATCTTGTCGAAAGCCTCTCAGATAAATCAAGATGAACTCTGGCCTTAAAGACACTCCGTGGGAGGAAAAAGAACAGTAAAACTCATTAAAATGATTTGCCCCACCTACATTGGAGAGCGAAGAAATCAAGAGAGTCAAGACGCAAAAACTAGAAAAGTTAACTAATAAAAAAAAACAAGCTTTTTTATTCTTCATGTTTTACAAGTCAGAAATATGAAATTGCAATTTATATTTTATTTCTCAGGTAATAATAATAATAAATTACTGAAAGTTAAACTTTTTTTTTTAGTTGGTACCCTGCAAGCTTTATGGTAACATTTGTGCAAATATACAATTTTTAGCTGTTTTACACACAAACATTTCTTAACCTGAGCAGCAAACTTTTCCTTCCTTCTGCAAACTAAATAGTTAAACAAGTAAAGCAAGAACTCAAATACAACTCAGTCATATTTATGTTAATATTTACTATAATAACATGTCTTTTAAAATGTATCTGTCAAGCTGTTATCTCTGAGTGCTAGCATCCATACGTGTAGCATCAGTTTTATTAGACACATCACAAAGGTTAGAGGGTTCAACAGACTCCAGATGGACTCCATATGTAGGTGTGAGTCAAATCTGAACCTTACAACAGCATCAGCTACAGTATCAGTCAGTATCTGCAATGTCAGTGCAATTCACCGACTCTTTCACGCATCATTATTAGCCATCTCTGTCTTTGTATTCTGTTAGCTTGTTACCTTAAGCAAACATGAAAACGAATCACTGAAACATTAAAATAACATGCTAATTAATGGTCAGAGCAAATTCTTGTGGCGATATGGAGATCTCTTTGAGGATTTGCAGCTTGATCGACTTTGTGTCTGCTAATGATGCCTTGAAAAGCAGTTTTATGTATGTCTCTTCCCTCTGCTGTCTCTGGCCCCTACAGCATCCATCTCTATCAGTGTTAATGGACTGTCTGTTCATGTGTCATTGGTGATGTGCTAAGTCTAATTGGACAGACAGGGGCAATGTTTGGTTTAACCACAGACATGAAGGCATAATGAAGACAAACCCCTGGCAAACAACTGCTTGGGTTTTTCTCGACATCGCTTGACTCACACAGCTCAACAAAAATCATACACGCACACAAATATTTGTTTATGATTCTCGTACAAATATTATTATGCCTTCTTCTCTTTGTGTTTGTCTTTACCAAATCCACTAATAGCAAACACATCCAGGGAAATCAAACAGTTAGACACAGTCCAATGACTCGTATATTGAAAATTCAAATTTAGTTTGTAGACGGAGCTAAAAGCTTCTCCTGTTACACATTGAAGAGTTTTTAAATGAGCATCAGATGTTTTTAGCTGAGTTACATTAGCTACATTAGCTGGTCAGGATCATTCAGCTGCATAAAAACTGTGTTCACCTCAAACCGTGGTGGAAACATCAGCAGTCCAGCAATGAAAAAAAATCAGATGCTTGTTAGTCAGATCATCTTATACATCAGATCTACTATTTACAATCTGTTCTAGTACTGGTACATGATACACATACAGTAATATCATATGCAAAACAAGTGTTTCCTTGCCTTCTGAGATAAGATCTCATATAAACTGTTGCTTTATTTCATCTCGTGTCATCAAATACATGCAAAGAGGCAAAACCCAGCACAAAAATGACAATGTTGCACGACAGGTTTATGACTGGTCAGTAATTGTTTTCTGACCACTTGTTGAGTGGAAGTTGCTGACTCGTTTAAGAAACGATGCACTTGTGTTTAAGGTGTGCAAACAGTTGTTCTTTACTTTTATTGTTCTTTAGTAAACACTTGTTTACAGTGCAAATCAAAGCCTCTCTTCTTTCAGAAGATGCAGCAATCAACCTTTGCTAATTGCAAAGATGTATTTAATGCAGATCTCATGCTCTTAGTCATTAAGTACCAGTAGGTAATTGTACATTTACCTATTACATTTACCATTTACCATTGTACATTTTTAGTCTTTTTTTTTCCTTTCTCACTTTGATCAGAGCTGATGCCAGTGAATAAAGTCATTACAGTTAATGTGTGGAAACTTTGCTACACATACTATACACTGAGGATGGAGAATTAAAGGTACATCATTGTTTACGTGTGTCTCTCAGGCTTACATTTCAAAAGAATAAAGATGTCTCAGCTAGCAGCAGCAGACTTTCCAGTTAATTAGTAGTTTTTGAGCCATTTGTCCTCACTCATTGGGGACATGTGTCAAGCCCTCTAATTGGACAGAGAGGAAATGGGTGATAGAGTAAATAGCCCGTATTTAAACTTCATTAAACAAGCAAGAAAATATCCTGGAGAGAAAACACTCAAATGCTTAATATTTAGTGATGCGATTAAAAACGGAGGGTGAGAAGAAGGAGAAACAAATCAACAAGATGTACAGTAAATTCCCCAAGTCAGAGACCAGCAGTTCCTTTAGTCGTCCCATATGTCTCCACTGAGGTGCAGAAGAATTTGAATTCATAAACAAATTTCAAACCTCATATTTAACTGTAACAACCCAATAAACTGAACAAATATGTGTCCTCTCAAATAAAAGACATGTTCAGTGGACACTTAACAGCATAATGAGAGTGTTAGGACTGTATTATACAACCAGTTATATAACACAGAGGAGCTCAAACAGTGTAGAGTTGCATGTTAAACATGAATGAACAACATCTGGTGAGTAAAATCCAACTAATCATCATGGTCAAGAAACAAAACCATCATAGATGTTTTCATTTTGTTTAATTTAATGCCTTTATACACACAGTTTGAAACTAAAGCTGAAAAGAATTACTCAGTTGTAGCGTATTATGTTGACTAGCAAAGACAGATAGTACAAAGTTAGTGCAGCAGGTGCTGGATTTGAATGGACTGGTCTGTAATGACCTAATAACGTGCAGGTATTCTTACACTCCTGTCTCTTTTCTCTCAGTTCAAGAGACTTGACCTAGTTTGTGTCAGAGGACAAGTACATATTACAGTCTACACCAACTGGCTGGCTTCACGTTTTAATTTATCAATTCAACTATTTTGAGTGTGTCTGTAATCTCAGCAGGACGTCCGCAGCGCTCACCTGTTTGTCTGACAGTAGAGCTTCTGTAGCACGCCTCACACACAAGATAAGAGAAGAAGACATTCTGTTTCATGTCAAAATGAAAATGAAAATTTTAAATTACCAGTTTATCAGCTTTCTATAAAAGTATCACTGTAAAGTTGAACAGAAGGTTATTTGTTACCGTTTACAGGTGATTTAAAAAATGTAACTTTGTTAACTGGAAATTAGGTATAAAGTTCAATTGAGCACAGTGATGTCATTTTTTATTTTAAATGTAAGTGATTTTGGAGTCCAAGGCCTCTTTTGCAATACTCATAATATCAGATATTATTGTGTCCATTTTAAAAAAAAACTCATTATTCTGGAAGTAAAATGCTAAAATACACACAATGTGCCCCTGGATGGGTGGAACATCAACATTAACAACATATCAAAACATAGAGTAAGATCATCCAGAAATTAGCAAAAGATTTTTTTTTTTATCTTTTTTTTTCTTTAATACTGTTTACAATCTTCACTTATTATTAACCAACCAATATGGTCAAAGTGCAGTGGGGATAGGATCAAAAGTGAGACAGATGCAGAAAAACCAGCAAAAACAGCTCGATTGTTTATGTTTTTAGGGCTACAGTGTAACAGTTGGAAGTAACAACAAATTCTGATGGATCACAGTGGACTATAGACCACTTTCAGTGGTACTAGATGAGGGCAAGACAAAGCTGCAATTAAAATGTTACTGATTGTAATTAATTATAAAGATTAGAATAAATTAGGTCCCACTGCCATTAAAACATAACCTGCATTTATTGGTGAATAATAAACATGTTAAAATAGCCTCCTTTCACTTCCATCTTCCACATTTATTATTTTACAATTCTTTGTTTTAAAGATGGGAAATCTCATCTCAGTCTTAGCTTAATTTAATTTTGATGCAAACTTTAAAGAAACCATGTTCACAAAACCAGCACCTTCAGGAATCCTGCAGGTTCTTCTTTAACCTCACACAATATCTAATTCTATATGAATAAAGCATTTAAAAAGGCTGTAGGATCCATTTCACGCTTGTATCTAGTTCAAATGACTTCACAGGGTGGTTAAGCACATGGCTTTACAAAACTCATCTAATGTCATCAGTTAAAAGAAGACATTCCTAAAACGCCCTTCATCCAGGAGGAAGTACACTGATTTATGTACTCGTAGCTCTCAGAAGCGTTAAAACACATCTGACTTGTCTATAAATGCACATATGGTATGTGGGGTCATTTCACTGCAAATTACATGTCACTAAACAAGCTCTTTGATAAATGTAGTGGCACTAAGTGACGAGTGCATTTCGACTGCAGCTTCCCTTCTCGTGCTTTGGGTTTTTTAAGTAGAGCCGCTGAGTTTTATGTCAGGACAGGGAGGTTTACATTCATACTCATTTCTATAGGCCCGTTTAAAATAAGCAGCTCCATCATCTCAAATTAACTAGAAACATATTGATATAATACCCACCGAACATAACAATTAAAAGATCTTTTGACATGAATATCTTTGTAGGATTCTGAACTATGTCTAACCTGTTGCTTTTTGCACAGTGTCAGAGTTAAAAATGTAGTTATCAGTCTCACAAGCTGATGGTTAATCACAGTTGGGCCAGTTACCAATTTCTGCCATCTCAACACTGAAAAATGTTCAAAACTCTTGAATGTTTAAAGTTCATGAGAACTATAAACATTTTCACCACCATTCATTTTGCATTAAACATTTATTTTTGCAGAATTATGATGGAAATCTGTCCAGAAGTATCACTCGCTGAACCAGAAGGAAAACAGAAAACAGATTTCCTCAGCTAAATCCCACAGCAAGGAAAGATTTTTTCTAAAAGGCAACTGGACTTCCAGTTGTCTTTTAGAAAATACTTTCTGGATTGACATGTCCTGGATGACTGAGAATCTTGTCCTTTTTGACTCTTAGTTTGGAACACAAACTTTCTGTCATCAGAACTTTCCAACATCAGGCTGAACATTTTCCCGACAGAACAGAGGGATAAAGACCATAAACACATCGAGAAAGCTCTTTAGACCTGTGGAGACCCTAAATGAACTTTCATCAAATCAGCCACGAAATTTGAAAAACAAAATGTTGTCTTGTCATATGTTGCTGAAGTATTTTCTCCAAACAGAAACTGGTTCACTCTAAAGATAAAACACCCAAACACCATCTGAGTGGTGTTCACAGTCCAGTGCAGTGAGGAGTGTTCAGACCTTTACACAGAGGAAACTAAACAACCTCCACAGACACACAGAACAACACAAGAGAACCAGATCTTCAGATCAGGACTCAGCTACACCAACATCTTAAAGATACAGGACACTCTGTGAGGACAGAAACATTTTGGACAAAGAAGGTTTTAAAGGCTAATGAAGGAAGACACAAATATTAAATAGGAAAAACCTACATTAAACAGAAGTTTCATCTCTCAATTGCAATGCAGCCTTGGTTCTTCTTCCCAGTCATGCAAACTGTGAAACATGTGACTGCAAATTCTCACATAAACAAGTCAAACAACAACTCATTGACTGATGACTTTAACACCATCTTCATGCTTAGAACTGAGAAAGTTGGAACCCCAAACTCATGATCAAAACTGAGGAAACCTTTTAGATGAAAGGTTAAACAGAAACAGAATAATGTCACCTATCTGCCTGTTTTAAGTTATCAGGAGAACCTCCCGGATTGTATCTAAACTTAGTCTTCTTCTTCTTCTTCTTCTTCTTCTTCTTATTATTATTATTATTATTATTATTATTATTATTATCATTATCATTATCATTATCATTATCATTATCATTATCATCATTATTATTATTATTATTATTATTATTATTATTATTATTATTAACCCCAGAGCTCTTAAGTTTTTCCATCAATCCAAGTGCATCATCCTCTACTTGTTAATACCCTTTATTATTAATTATACTACACATTCTTGTGTCAACACAAAACAACTAACATTATAACAGACTTTGACAGCTGTGTGTTATTTCTATTTTAAACTGAGTTAGCATAAACTGATATCATTATTTTAAGACAGGAATTGGCAGAAAATGACTTTGTAACTGGCTCTTCTGTGATTAATGATTAGCAATTTGCCCTGCTATGACTAGCTTGTTAATTTAGCCACTGAATTCCGTCCAAACTGAGATAATTTAAATAAAATATATTCACAGTAGGTAAGATATTAATTATTCATTATTTTTCTGCAGCAACCCTATTCCAAATGTCTAAACTCTCCCTTTAAACTACTACATCCTGTCCACATTTATATGAGCTTGAGTTTTTTTCCATCTCAATTAACTGCAAGACAAAGATACAAAATTAATGTGACAAGAGGTGAACCTTCAATAAATCACAGCGGAGCTTGAGGCTAGTGTGTGAGTGTGTGAGTTTTAGTGAGTGTGAATTCAGACATGAAGAATTAGTGGCACTGACCTCTGAGCTGATAGGACAGGGTTAGGGGGATATGTTCAAGCAGATGAACATGAGCCAAATTGCATGCATGTTTTTCTCCATGTCTGGATGAGACTGATAAGAAAAAAAAGCTGGCTAAGGTTCAGGGGGAGTGAAAGCTGCAGCATCTGTCTTTCACACTTACTCATTTTTAGAGTTTTGACTCTCCACTTTTGTTGCTAATCAGTCTTGTTGTTGTTCAGTTCTTGTTCTTCCCTATTTTACTTTGAACCATTTTACTCCTTTTTTTCAGACTCATTCTCATAGCGGCTCATTACAGCCTCGACCTTCTATGTTTCCTGAAAATGGGATATTTCCTCTTTTCTTTCCTCTGTTGCACCAACTCATCAGTCCTAGCTCTCTATAGTTCTGTCGTTCTACGGGTTTCCTCTCAGTAGCTGTCTGGCCAACAGCCAACAGTCATACTGCAGCACATTTTGAAATGTGAGGACATGCAGGAGATTTGGAGTTCTTGGTGGTGGAGGAAGCAGAACAGAGCGACAAAACTAAAGGTTACGAACTAAAGAAAATTCAGAACATAGTGACATTTTAATTGAGGATGCTGCAATCTGGGGATTTCTGATGCGCATCAGCAAGATTTGAATGAGATTTATCATTGAATATTCATTTTTCATTCATTCCCATTCCTCCTTATTTTATGCTCCCAGTTATCTATAGATGCACAGTAGTTTTGAATACAGAGTGGAATATTTATTCATTTTTTGCATGATAGACCTCAGCTTCACTGAATTCTTCATGACTTGAAAAATCTGGGAATTGAAATCTACAGTGAATGAAGTGAACTTGTGCTGTGTGGTTAAAACAAGCTTGATATTGTGTGTATCTCATGTAAACACAGGTAAAACCAACAAGATGCAGCATTGCACTCCATCTAAGATCCTAATCTATGTTTACATCACACAGAAACCTTGTCACATGTTCATGGCTCATCTGATAAGTCATAATGCCAAATCTAGGGGTGGGTGTAATTAAACCCCCTGGTTTGACGCCATCCAATGCTCCACTGCACCGTCGCCTCTTGACTGCAATGATAATTGCTTCTTGTTTGCAAACATGCAAAAAAGGGAATGAATGTGCAACATAAACAGCACGTTTGAGCATGTGGCTTTATGCACACACTTCTCACCCACACACATTATTGTATGCACACATGTCAGTGGATCAAACCTTCACTCTTCCATGTGCACTCATGAGTGTCCCTTTAGACTTGAACTGAGAAGTGGTGCAAAGTTTTAAAGTGTTTTTAGTGATTTTTAGACACGGCTTCACCCGTTCATTTATAGCCTCTCTGTGATCAAGGCTTTCTTTCTGTGTCTGCTGGTATTGGCAGCTCCTGCAGGGAAACACCTGTAACGTCAGCACTCTACTACAAACATCCAGCCATCTATCAAATTTCCATACCCGCTTGTTCTTGCTCAGGGTTGTGAGGGGACGCGTGCTTATCTCCACACACACTTGCAATTCTAAATCAGCCCTAACATGCATGTTATTCTAAGAATCCTACAGGCAGCCTGCAGTAGGACTCTAGCCGGGTTTTGAACCCTTGTCCTCTAAAGTAAACTCCGACATAAAATCTGTTAAATAAACAAATAATATAGATGTGACACAGGTAACTATGATTCTAAGTGCACACATAGTCTGTATCTTCAGAATTTCACAACAATTTTTTTTTTGTTTCAACTTATCTAAATACATTCAAACAGCATCTGTCTGCCACATGAATCTACAGTTTATTTTGCCTTGAAATCCTGTGAGAAACAGTCTAAATGCATGAAACATACACATGCACATATGTAGTTAACATTTGTTAAATAAATGACAATTGCCTGCTTCTTATAAGAATGATAGTTTCATATTCCAGAAGATATTCTAATCAAGCAAATTATGTCTTGATCTGAATAAACCTGAGTTTTTGAAAAACTGAAAAACTTTTTTTTTCAGTCAACTGAAACTGATTGTGACAAAGTATCAGAGGAATCTTAGTTTTAGCTAGAAAATGTCTGAAAAAAATCAACAATACATAACAATATTGTAAGAAACCACCTTAACTGTTCAACATCCAACCTAGTTTGAACCAAAATGGCCTTTAAAGGTAATTAAATGATCACTTTCTGAGTTGAACTAAACAGAACTGAGTGAGACACACGTTATCTATTAAAAGCTGAAAGTGAGTGGCAGAGCAAGCAGTTCCCATTCAGGTTTCTTTTTATTGATGCAAAGCTCAATATGTCTTTATGGCATTGTGCCGATGTGCTTCTCTGGCTTGCAGCAGGTACAAAGCTTCATTACATAAGGTTTCTGGCAGGACTGGGGCTCAACTCAGCGCCGTACCACCCACAGCACACCGGGCACACACACCATTCCAAAGACTCTCTGCAGTCTGTTTTCTTTGACTCTTTCCATCTGCTCATTCATTCACTTCTCTTTCCGTAGCTACGGACTTTAGTTTTCATGCTCTATACTTTTCTTTCCTTAATTTACTCATTTTGACCCCTGATGCGCTCCGTCTTCCACTCGAGGAAACTGATGCATTCGGGATCATACAAAGAGAGAAGTGATATCATGAGTGACCTCTTGACAATATGCTGATTTTACGCTATTTCTTTTATGTCAACCAGCAAATCCATTACCTGCTAAAAATGTCCTTTAATTTCTTCCTGGATCTTTTACAGAGATGAATGAATGTACCGAAAGCGAGATGTCTACTGCAAGAAGTGGGTTAAAGAGAAGATGATAAAAAGTTGAGAGAAGTCCTGTAGAACTTGTTAAATATTTGTACTGATGGGAGGAACAACAATGCTAATGTATGACAGTCTTTTTTCAGAAGATTGCAGAGAGAATGTTGAACTGCATTTTCTAAAATAAACTTGGGCTTTGAAAGCCATGAAGCGTTCCTGTAACAACCTCTTAGATGTCAAATGACAGTCATCCCTTCAGGGCATCCACGGTTGAGGACGCAAGTGTGACTGGTCCACAAAATGTGGGACTTTGAGAGTGTGGACTGGTTTGACAGGGCTGATAAGGCCAAATGTATGTCAGTAAATCAGACAGGAAGCAAGAGGAGAGAGATGACAGGGAGTAGGAAAAAAATAGAAGAAGGGTGGGTAGAAGAATCCAGAAGTGCGAGAGCGTGAGACGGACTGAGAGATAGATGGAAGGACAAAAATAGCCCAGTGTGGCTAAACTCTTCACTTTCATTTTCCATGTCTCGGGATCCAATTTACAGCCACACACACAAAATCACAGACACACATTTACAAATTTTCACCCATTTCCTGCTAATGTTTCTCAAACACACACACACACACACACACACACACAAGTGTGTTTTGTTATCCTTATGGGGACCGTCCATTGACTTCCATTGATTTTAGTAACTAGATTTATACCTAACCCAAACCCTTTTCCTAACCTTAACCATTACTGATCTATAACTAACCCTAAGACTAACTAAAACTCTATTCACACCATACCTATAAACCTAACCCCTAACCCTAAAAAGGGGAGTCCCCCTCATGGGGACCAGGCTTCGGTCCCCACAAGAACCCTCGGACCCCAGAAAGATAGTAAAAGTCAGGAAACGGGTCCCCAGGAGGTCAGAAATACAAACCCACACACACACACACACACACACACATACCTTTAACATGTTCGCTTTCAGGCTTACGTTCAGACGCACAATCACAAACGTGCATGCACAAGAAAGATGCACATCATCTCATTTATTTTCATGATTAAAAATACTCCAAATTCATTTACACCCATACATTCATTGTTACTCTCAGTCCCACGTTCACCTCCATCCTGTGTGTGTTTTCAACTAACAGATTGTAAAATGGACTAACCCATGCCATGGGAACAATTTCATACTCCAACAAAGCTGCACATACAATATATGGTACACACACGTGTGTATGCTGCATTGTGTGAGTATATACTACCACACACACACACACACATGCTCACAGACTGCAGCTGGTAGAGCTCCCTGGGGAGCTGTCCTATAGCTGTGCAATGAGATTTAGAGCTGCTCTTCCCATTTAAAGGGGATAAAAGTTAGAGTGATAGATGGTAAGAGGTTAGAGGAGATACTGAGAGGAAAAGAGACAGAAGCACAGAGATAAAGGCTGAGATGCAAGGACAGAAAACCAGAGGGGGGGGGGGAGAAACAGAGAAGACAATTTGCATTCATGTGATGTTCATTCCTTCGAGAGCCACAGCACTGCTTAACATTTCAGCCCATATTTTTAGCGAAAATTAAAAACGAAAGCTTACTGTAACAGCTGATTTTTACACATTGTTGGTGCTTTTGGTAAATCACTTGTGTTTGCATTTTACTGATTTTACAGGAAGAAAAAAAAAGAAACAAACACCACCTCTGGAAAGAGAGAGCTCATCTTTCTCCTCAATCTTACTGCTAATCAAACACATGTCTGTTAAAAGTATCATTACAACTGGAAGGCAGCGAACAAGTCATGCATGTGTAATAAAACCACATTGAATGTGTGTATTTGTGTGTAGCAAGAAATAGGCATTTCTGTTACAGTGTGCCTGAGTGCTTTGAGCTGATCCACAAATGGGAGCACAGAGAAACATTGTGGAGCAGCCATTCAGGGAAACTAAAGCCACAACAGCTGACGCTTAGAGTGAGATCACAAACGCTGAAAACAATTCGCTCTGCGAGCTGTAAAAAGAGCTGCTGAGAAGAATGTAAAAATAAAGTGAAAGACAAGCGCTGAAGAAGACGAAACGGGGCACAGAAACAATGTTTATTTATTTATTTTACTTTATTAAAAAAAACATTCCCTGAACAAGAAATAACCAGAAAGATCAATTGAATTTCTTTTGAGGCCGAACCATAGAAATGTAACGGTTTTTATCTGGAGTCAGCGACTCATATTTGGTCAAAAAAAAAAAAAAGGAGCTCAGCAAAGGATGTTGATCCTTGGGAGGTTTAACTGAGTGAGAATTCCTCTCCTGTATTCTCACCACCTTTCCCTGGGGCACTATTGAGAGCATCCTGACAAGATGCATCACATCTCGGTACAACAACTGCAGTGTGACTGACAGGAAGACTCTGCGATGTGCAGTGAGAATGGCTGAGAGAATCACTGGGGTCTCAGTCCCCTCCTTAGAGACCGTTTTTAAGTAGAGAGGCATGAAAAAAAAACCTCAGTATTGTAAGAGATTCCTCTCACCCCTCCCACAAGCTGTTTAACCTCCTGTCATCTGGAAGGTGATACTGTTTGATCAAATTAATCTAGATATACAAACTTCACTTTGTCTTAATCAGATAATAAAATAGAATTATAGCTGAAAACAACAAGAAAGAAAACAGATTTTAATCACAAAGTAGACAAAATATCCTGTCTTTGTGTTTGTGTGAGGACCCGAGGATCTGCACAACTGAAGCCCAAACAAAGTCTATCAGCTGATTATGTTGGAGCAGACAAATGTTAAAAGAATGTTAAACCTGAAGCCAGCAGTTGGATTAGTTTATCTCAGCCTGCCGGCTGGATGCAGCTGGGCACACCTTAGTTTGTTCATTTTTTCTACCGAACACAAAACGAAACATTTAAGGAAAAAACTTTTACAGGAAATAAACCAAGTGGAACTGCTGTATTTGTTGGCAGGAGGCCGGATGCAAGAACTTCCTGGAGTTTTGACATCGCCATGAAATTGTCAGGCAGCCAGCAGAAAATTCTACCCTTCCTGTTATCTGCAGAGAACTGATTGCCCCCTGCCTCTTGGTTTAAGCTGTTAAAGATGTGCTTTTAATTTCCTCATTCAGCACTCAGTTGAAAAAGCTATAAAAATGATGTTCAGGGGATGAAAACTGCACTTTTGTCAAGATGATGCTCAATCAAAGGATCTTTTGCAGCATGAGAATCTTACAGATGGAAATGTGATCTAACTGAGTTTAACTACTGACAGATTTCTTTTCTTTTTCCTAGATGTTGTAAAAATAGAGAAACGGAAACAACGGGATGTAAAAGCATCATAAACCTACTAATGACAAGCAGCATTGTGTGAAAGATTATTCATTTTAGGTAAATTATCTTAGATAAGATATAGATCAAGTTTAATCTGTAAACCTGATAGCAACAGAGAAACTAAGGATCTAGTTATTTCCAACCCTCAGCCTTTAAAAGGTCACATAATTGCAACACCATGACTGATACATGCTCACAGATTCTCCCGGCTGCTGGTGCAGGGTACCTTCTGGTCTTAGCTTTGGGGGTCTATTTATTGACTTGATTTTATTCGAATTAGATAGAAAACAGAGGAGAAGGAGGAACTCTGAGTATCTGAGTGGCTATGATGGTGGGGGAGATAGGAGGAAAGATAGATCAAGAGAGTGATGCCCAGCACCGAGACAGGACAGACATCGAGAGAGAGCTGTTTCAATGCTCTTTCTGATCAAAGATTTTTGATGAAAGCCTCTTCCTGTCAAAGCTGATTTCATTCTCTTTCAACACTCTTCCTACAATAAAATCCTTTTATTCCCTTCTCTTCATTTGGCTGTCACAGAGCTTTACCAGCTCTCCAACACAACAGAAAAGGCTTTTTAGGTTTTATTTCATGGAAAAAAGACCATAACTTGTCAAATTTAGTGTTTGAGTATAATTGAGTAAAAAAGGGGAGTTTGGAAGGAAAATTTTAAAATAAACAGTTTCTAGTTTTCATTTGAATCATTTAAATGATAAAAAAGCCAAACTGCTAGAACTGTTTATGCAGCACATTCCACATGTGTGCAGCTTCAAATATTTTATCTCATTCAGCAGTGAGGGGAAAAAAAAAACAAATCAGCAAACAGAGCAGAGTGGAAACAAGATTCAATCATCTCAGTCTGTTTTCTTTGCATGTTAAATAGCACCTCAGTTACAAAAAAAACAACAACAGACAGGCAGGTTGGCTTTATGGACTAAACTGGATGAATCAAAGTTTATGCTAATGCACCAGCAGGTTGCATTACTTAAAAATAGTTAGAATCAGAGAGGTGACGTACAACACAAATACCACGAATTCATCTATTATTTACAGAATTTACTGCTTCATCTGTAGATTCACACCCAAGAGTTTGACTGGGTTTAAACTGGAGGAACTATATGCACAAGGCGTATAAATGTCATGTTAAATCAGACGCGCACACACATACACACAGAAAGGAAACCTTAAAAATTCCATGAAAGATTTTTCCCATTTATGCTCTTCTTCTTTGTTTTCTTGAAATAAATTTTGAATTAAGATTTTCCAGCCTTTGTCATCTATTCTTCACTCTCACTCTCACCATCACAAGTACAAATCTGTTAACAAAATGTACTACAAAAGACACAACAAAAAACACCCGAGACTGTTCCTACTGATGGAGACACAATTAGATATTAGCATTTAAATTTACATTTTTATGACAATGTCCTTTATTCTGTTAAAGTTCTGAATCCAGAGGGTTATTTTCAGCTTTAAGACTGCGTCTAACAGTCTGTCTCTGTCCGTGGTGCTGATTTTCACATTTCCATTAATGTGACTGCATTTCAATGCACCATTGAGTAGGACTGATTTTGTGGCCTCAGTTCAGAATGAACAACAGCTTGACTGATTACAAATGCCTCAGTAACAACGTAGCTGCAGGTCTCAAATTATTAAGAAGCATCAAATTTTAGTTTATTGAGCTCTGAATTTCAATGATTTTTCCTGGTGCCTCACGTGTCCCGACAACCTTACCAGATTTATGCAAGACTATCTCATTGAAAATATCAATAATTTTTATTGATTCATTGTCATCTGGTTCATGAGCTTCTGACTGATTATCAATTACCTCCCGGGGAAGGATATTCAACAATGCACTAAGCCCAACCTCGTCATGGTGATTCATCAGGCTGGTTCTCAGCAGCAGCTGTAATATTAAAATTCCCATAAAGTGAAAACAACTACAACAACAAGATGTCACTTTACAGGTGATATAGCAGCTAGCAACAGCTAGAACTAAACAAACAAGCAGATCAGTCACATACAATGCTCACCCACAGTCATGTACAGCAACAGCTCATCAATCTCAATGTTTCCAGACCAAAAATAAATAGCTTTATTTCCTGTTTTATTGTCTGTTTATTTTTTCCGAGCATGTTGGCAGAGACAACAACAACTGCTTTGCATTTTCTTTGTGAAATATAATGAAAAAGGTTTGGTTCAGTGTATTTGCCCAGCAGTAATGGTGACTTTAATGCCAAACTTGGCCACCAGATGTCATTAATCAATCCACTCTGTAGCTTTAAAATAATTAATGTGCTTTTTTTCTTGATTTCACACATGAGGGAATTTTTACCCATCAGAAATCTGCTGCAGTTTAGTTCAGTTCAGTTTTGCTGAAAAAAAGGGTAAAATGTCCTTATGAAAAAAAGGTTTTTGGGAGAAACTGAAGAACGGAGCTGGGCTCAGAAAGAAGAACAGCCTGTGAGAGGAAGAGAATCTCAGCCAGGTTTGTTGATCTTTTTATAGGTGTTTAAATTTCAAAGCCTTTCTACATTTAGAAATGTAAAAAAAACATAAAACAATAGTTCTGTAGTTGAGCCAAAAACTGTTTTATAGATAGATCTGAGTAAGGACGACATCACGTGTGTATTCTAAGACACAAACCTTTTAGATCAGGTGTGAGTGATTAAAGGACCCAAGTCAGAGAAAAAAATTGGACTTTAATAAGAGACAGAAGGGCTGATGTAAATGTTTTCCTCAACATTACAAAATGTTTCCTACCTGCACAGGATTTCTGTGTGAATCTTTTGGGTAACTAGGTTTTTCGAACGTAAAAAAATTACAAATACCCTCATCATGTTGAAATACGTTAAGCTTAAACAGCATGATAAAAGACTAAATATAACAAGTTAACAGTTTCCTGTCTCAAAGCAAAGTGAACATGCTGCTGGCTACTATTTCATACTGAATAACTGTGACAGCGATATCAGTCTTTTCATCTGTGAAAAAGAGTGGATAAGCATTTTTTTTTTTATCACATATGCTTGGACTTTAACAGTTATCCTTGAATCAGTTCATACTGACAGAAACACTGCTAAGTTTACAGCTCTGCATTAAAGTACTTCAAAATACTGCACAGCACCTGTCAAGGTAACATTTCACAAATATGCAACAACTAAGTGAAACCTGTTTTAGTCACGGTAAACCTAAATTTATAGTCAATATAAATCCACTGGTGTTGCACCTTCTTGGTGGAAGTCTTACAGCGTGTCAGGGAGATTCATGACATATGGCATTCATGTTTAATTAAACAACTTCCAATCACATGCAGTTCCCCCCCAATAAAACTCTCAGGCCAAATGTCAATGTTTAGAGTTCATCACCCTCACAGTGAAAGTGGAGAGTAGGTGTTGTGGGCAGACAGATATCAGCTCACACTTCGTGTGTCAAACACAAATAGGTTTTGAACAATCGCAAGAAAGTTTGCGAGTAAACACTGGAGGTGAGTTGCCACATGATATATTTATATTTTCAGCATGATTTCTCATCCATTATTCACTATTTGACTGGTATGTACAGTTGAATCACTCTGCACTATCTTTTGCATTAATTCAGGACATAGGTACAAAAAGCACTATGTCGCTTTGTTTCCTTAAGTTATTGTTTTTGTAATACTTAAAAACTTTCTGAGACATGAATAAAGAATAGATCTACGAGCAGCTTGATTACGTTTTCCTATCATGTTGCGTGGAGGAGTGCCAAATACAAAATATAGCTTTTGTGTGCCTGAATAAAGAAACAAGCTTTTAATTAGCAGCTTGCGTTCTCGTTTTGGCTCATTAGAGAGATAATGGTTTAATTGAAATCTCACAAATGCAACATTTGCTGGATAATTGAGACATTAACAAAAACACTCTGACATACAGTACAGAGCAACTCTGAGGATTTTCATTGGCATATGTGACAGAAAACATTGTCACCTTAACTTTTTTGCTACAAAAGAGTTTAATAACTTCAGATACATGAGATACTTCTAATGTACAACACATAAGAAGCAAAAGAATTGGTAATATTTGGTAACGTCCAGTGTGTCCTGTATATAAGAATGTATGGTATACGTGTATGCTGATTATTTAGCTGCAAGAAAGAACAACTTTACAACTCTTAGATTCAATATATTTGTTATAAGTTATCCAAACTATTGTAAGCATTTTTTAGTTTATGTAATGAGACACAAAGGCCCTGAAAATGTTCTAAATGCAGCTCCAACAGTAAAGTAATTCAATCTAATATAAACAGGTTCTTATTCGTCTTGGATGTTGTGAAAAACTAATGTGTAAATTAAACAGGGAGGGGATGGAGCTCCTGGTTCGTATGAGCACTGACAGTAACGTTCTTCTTTACAGAAGCAAGATAAGGTGAACTTTTAAGGAAGAGGGCAGGTGGTGTGCATACACCCCTTCACATGCTATGCTGGGTGGGTGTGTCGCCAGGACTCTAGACAGTTGACGCCGCCATCCTGGTGAACTCCTACCTCAGTGTCTGAGAGCGTTCTGAGTTGTATCTCAGTTTATGAAGGAAACTGGTCTGAAGCAGATCAGAAAGCACTGCAATAGTTGGTTATAGCCACCCAAAGGTGCTTCACTTCCTGTCGCTGAGGATGTCTTAGAAATGTAATCTGTGATAAACAAGCAGAAGTGATGCAGTGATGAATCTCATCCAGTCTGTAAACTCTTTGCTTCAGTTGTCTTTGGTTCAAGACCAGGAACTCTCCCCCTACTAAACTCCACACCTCGCTGACCCCCTCTCAGTCTAACACACATCCCCCCAAAACACTGCCGAAATGCACAAACTGTAATATTTAATAGTTTGTTCGTGGTTTGAGGATAAACGCATTTAGCTTCCATCTATTAAACAAGTTAAATCTAACCTAAAGGTTTTAGTCTTATACAGTCACATATAAAAGAGTTTTTTTTTACATATAAAAGATTCAAACACATTCTAAAAAACAAAAAGCATTTAAAATACAACAATATCTAACATCTCCTGACAGTAACTGACTGTCACTGTTTCTAGTGTAAAAATAAAATGAGTGGTGCCATCTATAGGCAGAAGCATGAGCTCTACTCAGACTGCACTGTGTCCCTTTGGTGTCCAAATTTACCTTCTGGAATTCAGCTTTTTTATTTTATTATAAATACCACTGAGTTAGACTGCTGTAAGATCACTCCTCAAAGCTCAACCACACTACAAGAAACGACCTGCGACAGTGTCCCTTTTATATAACTGATTTATTTTTAGCAAGAGACAGAAATATTTATATCTTCAACAGCACATTCCACCCCCCCATGAGTTTTATATAAGATGCAATGTTATCTATGCTTTGTGTTTAAAGAAGATAGATGAAGGGATACAAAATATCAAAATAGGTAAGATGTCAAAAAAAAAGATGAAAGAAGAAAGACACGACAAGGAAAAGAAGCAAGAAAGCAACAACAACCAAAAAAAGGGAAAGGAGGCTGAAAATAGAAAACTTCATGAAGAAAGATAGTTTTATTGTTCTGTTGGGGTGTTTTTATTGTTGTTTCATTAGTTTATTTGTTTTGGCACTGCTATCGCGCTTTACTCCAAATGCATCAAATTTTTGGGATCTTCGGGGAGAGAAAATTTTGATGAAGAAGGGGCTGTTATGACAGGACTGATGATTTGACAGAGGTGAGTGAAACACAAAGAATGGAAAGAAACATTTAAGATACCAACAAAAAAAAAAGAAAATACATTTTCTATTTCAAATTCCTGTTGAAAATTGTTTCCTGGTTTCCAGCTTTATGGCCAAACAGAATGTTAGGTTTAGCCTTGTGATGGTGTCGGACTGCAGTTAAATCCATGTTTCAAAAAGAAGCCACGAGCTCTGGCAGGAGTCTTTTTGATTTATTGGCATCTTTTGCTATAACATACAAAGACATTTCACACATGATTGAAATAGGATGCTGCCATGTGCTCAGCTGATTGGGTCTTGACAATAAATCACAAGAACTACAAGCTGAAAGGTGTTATTGACTTAGCTCAGGAAAAGTTATGGAAAAGAATCTGATTTAAAAAATGAGAGTTTCTTTGTTATTGAATACACTTTTTGTCTCTGTCATTGTGAAAAGAATTAAAAACACAAAAGCTTACTGTATCTGTCGCAGTGCTGGCTGTCTGCATGGCACTGCAATAAAGATGCACAAACTCACCGACACGCATGTGCACAAACACAAGCACACACCTACACACAAATACAAGCAGGAACCCACAATCTGAAAGACAGCCTCTTCCCACCGAGGACTACAGCAAATATCTCTGACGAGTTTTAAAATTGTGGCTCAGCTGACAAACACACAAGTGCAAATCTGCGTTCTGCAGCAGGTGGCAGATCAGGAGGCAGAAACTGATTGTGAAGCAGGAATTTCCAATAATAGAAACAGTTTAGTTTCTCATTAATAGATTATTACCTTCCATGAAATAATCTGCATACTGTAAATGGAGTATTAGAAGCCCCGATCTTCTGTACTGCATCATCCATAATGCTAATCCAGGCCAAAGTTAGGCAAAAAGTACAAATAAAATAACATAATCCCATTGCAAGTTTTTCTTTAACACAAATCACATTGTCAGTAAACATTCACATAAGAATTTATTAATTCTGACTTTATTTCTTGGAGAAATTTGGGAATCTTTTGAGCTCGACAGCTGTGCAGAAGATGCAGCGTTTCCGGTAAAGCTCAGTAATAATCCTCAGACAAATGAGGCGACACATGAAAAGTTAATGAAACTCATATAATGATCCAACAAATATCTGCACCTTCTTTAAATCTATTGCACGTGTCTTCAAACACATCACACGTTCCCACACTCGTATACACACATACATGCAGTGCACATTCAGTCAGGGATTACAATGATATTCATTTAAGCAGGCCATACAAATGCAAATGCATGACACATGAGCCAAGGCACTCTGGTTGTGTGGTTCAACATCACAGTGACACTGTCACTATGAGACACTTTGATAACACCACATCAAAGGGGAGTGAAGAAGAGGCATTCAAGACCTCCAACAATAGCCCTCCTCACAGAGTACCTGTAACTAGCTTATAAAACAGCATGAAAATGAAGCAAGAACTGTGTGTAAGTAGCCACTATAAAGGGAATGTGCTTTTATAAACTCAATAAAACACACCTCTGTCCAGGTGAGCTGTCCATTTAACCTGGATTTCTTTAGGAAGATCTGTGATTTTATTAATAACAAAGTATATTGTTGAATTCATTTTACTGTATTTATGTTGGAATCTGTATTTCTTTCCTTTAGCTTGTAAGTTCCATCCATAATATTTAGTTAAACATTTATACTTCCCTAAAATTCTTGCATTTTTCATCCTTTTAGCCCACGATCTGTTTTTTTTCCTCCCTCGTTCCTTTTCATTCCTCTGTTGACATTTCATGTCTCCACCGTTACCCTTTTAGTAACCCTCAAGCTATGTTTTAATCCTCTGATATCCAAGCTTTTACTTTGATTTCTTCTCATCTATGTATTTGCACTCAAACCATTAACATAACATTTTTTTTTGTTTGTTTCCACACACTTTCTTTAGCACCCTTTCTCTCATGTCTGTCCCACTCTCTGTGTCTCACCAGCTTTGTGTTTCCGCTTTTCCCTGTCTCCATTTTTATCCTCCACTCTTTGTACATCCCCACTCTTCCAAACCTTTAAGCTCCCCTCTGAGAGTGTTATGCTGGCAGCTTTGCCCCACTTTTCCTCATTTTCAGCAGCAAAACATCCCTCCAACCCTGCTTAATGACTGCCTTATTTTCACTGGTTTAAATACAAGGTGCAAAGAAGCATCTTCATCTTTCATTTTGTATCCTCACAGCTCTCCTCCTTTGGAAAGCAAGAGGATAACAGAAGGGCTGCCTGACACATTTTACCACATCTCCCTGGGTATTTCTCTTTTTTTTTTAGTTCATTTCAGTCTCTGTACACTTGTGATTTTTACCTTTAGTAGGCGCACAGATGGCAGGAAGGCTGCATGGCACAGTTTTCTGATGGTCCAGTTGAGTGGTCGTGGTGCATCCAGCTGGTTCATGGTGTCCACTCTTCACGCTGCAGCCACTGGTGCCTGGCAGCTTCTCCCGGCACCAGGATTAATTCTACCCCACTAGGGGGGTAAAAATGGGAGAAGGTCTCCAACTCCAACTGCCAAAATACACGCAAGTCCCAGGGCATGACCCTCGACAGACAACCATCAGCCACCACTGCTACCACCTTGAAACCTTGACTCCTCCAAGCAGCTAAAGCTCTCACCCTTTCTCGCCTCCTTCTCGTCCTCCTCTCCTCTCGAGCTCCCAAAGAATCCAAAGAGCAAGGTGCACCAGAAGCATCTGATTCCTCTTCTGCAAGTAGCTCAAGTGTGCTCAGCTCTGGCGCAAAAGAGCCCCAGCGCTCAAAGCATTTCTCCAAACAACGGAGCAGAGCGCAGCAATGCCCAACAGTGATGAGAGCACAAAGTGTGACAGAGATGCAGGTAGGGAATGAGAAGGAGGAGAGATGGAGATGTGGAGAGAGGAGAGATGAGCAGTGCAGTACAGCACAAAGGGGAGAGGAGCGCAGCGCAGAGCGTATAAGCAGAGCAGGGACTTAGATTGGAGGCAGCGTGCACACTCCTGTCTCTAAGATGAAAACAGAGGGAATAAGAGAGAGTGAGAGAGAGGAGGGAGGAAAGATAAAACAATAATATCCAGGATACAACTGATGGACCAGCTGAGACTGAGACTATGAAGAGAGGACGCAGGGGGATAACAGCTCCTGTAGATGAAAAGGGAGGAATGATGGAGAGATACAGAGAGAGGAGGAAAGATGGAGTGATGAAATGAAGCACGGTGAGGTGGTCGTGTGGGAAATGGGAGAAGCCGAGTCAACGCTCTGTCTTAAAGAGTGAATTCAGATGGAGGCTGAAGATGGAAGTGCGTTAAACAAGTTGGTGCGGTGGAAAATGGGAAGAGCGCAACCTACTTAACAAATACACACCAGAGAATTCTAATTATGCAGGAAAATCTTTAAAGTGGTTAAAAACACTAAAAACTAGACTGATGTTGTGAATGTCTCCTCTATCTCTCTCATTTGAGGGAATTAATTGAATTAAAGGATTGAATTGTGTTGCATATAGCATGAAAATTGCAGGTAAAGTAGATGTTCTTCTTCTCTTTCCCCTTTTTTGCCTTTTTGACACATGGAAGCAAATTTACTTACCAAATACCCATGAGGTGGTTCAACTAGTTCTCCTAATATCAAGTGTTTTTGAAGTTAAAAAATTTTGAGAACAAACACCTGCAGTCATTTAAAGCCATGCAAATAAACATGTTTTCTATTTGTTATTTCAAAGACCTGAACTTTGAATTCACATTAAAGGTTAATTGATAATTCTGCATGTTGTTAAAGGCAGAGGGAGGAATGTGCATTCTCCAGCAGATTTATCCTTCTGTGAAAAAAGAAATAAATGAAATAAAATAGACAGCGCCATCAATGCAAAGCAAATCAACAAAGGGCTTATCAGCAAAATACAGCTCTCAAGAATTGAATGCATGATCGTGAAGGACTGGTGATACAAAAAAGGGGCGGCGACGGGGTGATTTCTATTTTTTGCTTCATCTATTTTGGTCTTGATTCCTATTTTGTGAACTGATACATGGTGCTGAAACATCCAGATGCTTGTGAGAACAAAAGGGTGCATATGTGATAGATTAGAAATTTTCTGATCAATTTGAAGCTTTAAATTTTCATTCATCAGCTCTGCAAAGTGTCTGAATTTAGTGCCACTTTGTTTTTCCAAAACACCAATCTGTCACAGTTTTTCTTGAGGTGAAATAAAAAAAACAAAATATTGTTGAGGTTTTTGTTTGTTGTGGCAGCAAAGGATAAGCTGCCACGATTTTATGTGAAAACATAATTGTCACTTTACATTCCCTATACATTTAAAACAGCACATGACATGATATTTAAAGAAAAAAAATCATCCAAATCTATGAGTTTATGCCCCAATTACTCCACTGAGTCACGTTGCTGCATCAGTAGGTGTTTTGTACCGACAGTTAATCAGTGACATTAAAAGCATCCACTTCACTGACCATTTGTTCGCCTGAAGACTGCTGAGATCTGTGACATGTCTGTCCATTAACCATATATGGTGTCTATGTTTTGTGTGTTTATGTGTGTGTGTGAATCAGGAAGTGGATTGAATAAAAAAAGAGAGACAGTCTGCCTTTCCCCTCCCAAACACTCCAGTTCACACTTTTCAATTTCCCTCCATCAAATGGTTCAGCGAACACAGCACAGTGCATCACCCTGCACTACCTCCATCCTGACCCTAGATGGCAGCCTTCTTATGTCCAACATCCATCTTACGCCTCAGTACAACTGAACATTTTTACATAAATGAACACGTTTTATAACACTGTTCATTTTTCTATTACTTCAAAAGCACAACATTTCTGAGATTTTAACATAAAACCTGCACAATTTAACTGAAAAAAGGTTAAATCTAAACTTCTAACAAAAGAGGGCACCTCTTCAACACTCCTTTGTTCTGTCCTCCTACTTTATTATGACCGAGCTAATCATCACAATGTAATAAAAAAAACAAAAAGAAAAATAAACTCTGGCAAAGAACAAGACGAGGCAAGATGAGATTTAATTGTCTCACAGCATTCCTTTCTCCCAGGGGGAGTTTAACTTGGCAGAAGAAGAAATTGATTTACTGTGAATTATCGAAGGACTTCAGCACAACAAGCTGCGATGGGAGAGACAAACTTTACTCATCATCAAATCTTTTGTCACAAATTGTCAGATGAGTAGAGTCTGAGATGAATATGTAACTTGGTGGTGAGAAGCAGGTTCATGTCTGGATTGTTTGCTGTTGATCAAACTGTCTTTTAAACAACATTTAGCGTCAAAGGAACCAGAGTTTCTCAAAATCTTTTAAATTAGTCTTAACGCAAACTTTTCAATTGTATTTGTGGTTAGCAGCCTGTCACTTTTTTTTTCATTCAAATCCATAACAAATGCCAAAAATAACCCAGTCTGACAGGCACGAAATTGTATTTTCACACTAACAAGGGGATTCCCAAAATGTAATTGGCAGAAACTTGGCAAACAGGAGATAATTGAACACGTTGTTTCAGGTCTTTACTGGATTTTTTTTCCTCCCATCATTCCTGCCAAATACTGCTCATCTAAAGTAAATAGTTTTTTAGGACATTCTACATTTTCTACATTTCTTTTGCCCTTCGCTCGTCCAGTTTTTGAAAATTAGATTAAAAGGACACATTGAATTTCATGCTGAGTTATGCCAAAAGTTTTCAACATCATGACTGTCCTGATGCAAAAATATCACCTTATCAATATTATCAAGAAAGTAAAAAGACATTAAGGATGCTGGTGAACAAGTGCTCACAACTACAAACAAGTTGAACATTCTGAAAGCCAGATGTTGGTATTCCAGGACTTTTGCACGGCTGTTTTGAACAGATGTTTTGACATCGAGTTTCGCAGCCAGTTGAAGTGGATTTATGATGCGACATGAAGCAAAAGAAAGCAGTGGTAAATGTGTGTGCCCACAGAATAATTGAGCCAGGACACACGAGTAGTCCTGGTACAATGGTGGCGAGGCAGCCCATTTATATCCACTAGAACTATGTGGGTGTTCTGTAGCTCATTTACCATCTGAGCCGTCCCGGTTACAGATAAACCTGGTGACACTACCTGTGTGCAATCTGACAGCAGTGTGAAGGAAGCCAATTTTCACCTGCCAATCGAACAAAGATCTCCCGTGAAGCCAATCGCTCATAGAAAACACGGATCCCCTCTGTTGACATCATATTAAAGACACGTGGGCAAAGAATGAACACCGATTAGCGTGCCTGAGAGAGTCAGACACGTCAGACATAAACAATCTATAAAAACTTTGTCACATATCAGCAATGAGCCGAGTTTTCTACCTCAGTGCAGGAAACACTCATTTTGAATAAACTATTTTATTATAAAACTTAATTTATAAGTATTTTTGTAATACTAGTTGGCTAAAGACTGAAATTCTCTTTTTACACCCAGTTGTTTGTTTCTAATTAACCTAATTAGTTGTCAAATATTCATCCATTTGTTTTTAAATCATGCCAGTTACTTTTCGAGCCTTTTGTTGCATCTGATCCAAATTTTTAGAGATGTTGCTGTCATCAAATTGAAGATGATTTTTCAATGAAATGGTGAAATATCTCAGTTTCAACATCTGATGTGTTGTTTGTGATCTATTAGGGAAAAAATATGGATTTATGTATTTTACATTTTTTACAGAATTGGGGTTGTACATCTGGGTCATAAATGGTCAAGATAAAATTAATACAGTATAGAAATAAACTGCATCAAGGATGATTTAGTCCCACATACAGTTTTTTGCTGATTTGCAGTTCTTGTAAACAAATTGTGGTAAACTGATGGTCCTCAATAGCCTTTATCTAGTTTGGCTTCTTTCCTCTCTCCTCTGTGTGATGTGAATTCCCTGGAGAATGTTCAGTAAGTAAGAATTTAATACTTCCATATACATGTAAAAACACAGATGTAACCTCCCCCAGATGAGACAGGAAGACTTGTGCTTACTCTGAAACATCTGGAAAGAAGTAATTACTTTAAATCTGAAGGATGGAACCATGTTTACATCCTGCACTGTAACAACTCATGACTGAACATGGAAACAGCAGTTGTGTGTTCATGTTTTTGTTATTGGTTCTCTTTTCACAAGATTTTCTCTTCCCCTTTAATATTAGCTTGATGTTTCTAAAGCTTTGGACTGTGAAACAACACGTGGAGGATCACTGAACTCCATGATCATCAGATGTATAAATAAATACTTGCCAACAAGACTCATAAACAGATGTAAACTGGTTGTTATTTTGCTCGTTTAGTGGCATATTAGCATGTTTGTCCATTTCAGGAGGTTAATGTCCACGATCAGAAGCTGAGAAGTTTAAGAACCTCTACTCCAAAGTGTTTATATTATGTTTGCTTAGCTCTTATTCACACATCACCTCTCAAGCCGAGTCCAATACAACTTTGTTGTGCATCAGTCATGTGTAAGAAAGAGCAAAGGGAGTTAAATGTGATCCACTGGAATGGTTTGTCTCTACCAAGTGGGGGAATGTGTGCAACACACTGTTCTAAGCAGCTATAAGATAATTTAATGACTCCAGTTTGTTTTGTCTAAGAAGACAACAACAGTTTTTTTTTTTTTTTTTAGGTCTGTGTGAATTTCTGAAAAGAAGCAGCTGCAACTTTAAACCAAAAAGGCTCAGCAGTGTACAGAAAGAGCTCTGAACCATCTGCAGTGATTAATTACAATCCCATAAAATCTTGTACGTCTTTAAAAATGTAAGAAATGTGTTACTTCTGTTAACTCTGTTAAATACTATCAACTGTCGACCAGCAGCTGGTTTTTCCAGATGTGTCGGAATGAACAGAGTGATGGTCTCATATGATTTGAATGACCTGCAGGAGCTGTTCATGTTCCAGCACTTGTGTTATCTTTTATTAAAACATGTCATGATGATTTTACTGTACCACTCAGTTTATCATTTGAAGCTATTAGACTCCCACGAGTTACCTGCCATAACAAATTTTCTTGAGCTGAAGCCATTTTTATAAATATTTTAACAAAGGCTTTAGCATGAAATGTTTAATCAGCTTTACATAACTTCTGTTCTCTTTTTTATCCCGGTGTCACGTTTACGGCACAGTTTTGGTCATCATGTGATTATGAGTCCAGAATTATTTCTTTTGAAAATTGAAAATGTGATTTTGTAAAAAAAAAAAATAATAATAAATTGAGGCATTAAAATCATTCCTGCAGTCAAATACTTTGAAGACTTCCTGCTGTATGTTTTAGGGTTCTTTTTAAGAACATGTAGGGACTAGTCAGAATAAAGGAATGAACAATTTAGACAAATGGGAATTCTGAGGGGAAATTTTTTCAAAAATGCTCAAAATCTCAGTGGCTAAAGTTTGATTTGAACTCCTAACACCACCTGGACTCACCAGGTCCCACCTGGACTCACTTGGTGTTTGTACCTGATCTCTGCTAGAGTTTCCATCAAAGTTCTTCAGTGATTTGCTGTACGTTGTAGCAATTTCTTCTTTACATAAGTCAAACATGTACAATTTGCTTTTCCTTTGTTATTGTAGATCAATGGGAAAATGACCCCAGTTCATTTCACAGGCAGTCTGAAACATAAAAATTGCAGGCTAACAGTAGCAGAGAGCTGCAAGAGAAGATAAAAGGGAGACAGTATGACGACGGTTGGAGAAGAATGGATGGAAATAAAGAAGCTGAAAAAAAACAGTATTAGTCCAGAAGCAGATACAGAAACTCTAGAGTCAGTACAGAAAAAATCAAACTTTTAAAAGCAAAACATTTCTTTTTTCCAGATAAACCATAAATTCACATGAAATGTTTATCTTAATTTACCTCATTTAAATTGATCTTCCCAGGTTTATTCAACAAACATTCCTAATATGTAAAGTGTGAGTAACAGCAATGACCACATTTACCCGGAAGCCATTCTTCATTTTTAGAAGAACATCCCATGATGCACGAGAGCAAACTGAAGAAAAATATTTTTGCATCTAAACCATGTTAAGTGAGCGAAGGTTAAAACAGTTAGTAGGAGATCAGGCAGCTGCAGTACTACTTTGCACGGTGTTCACTGTGTGTGTAGGTGTATGTAAATTAGAAAAGCAGAGTCATGCATCAGCAGTTGTAATTATGTGTATTTTCAATCGGAGCTGAAAACCATCTTTAAACTGTGGAAGACGTTACACCACACAGTGTGTCACAATTAGGAGCACTCTGTCCTTGTTATTAGGGATGAATAATGCACAAGAGCTAGTGGTGGTCTTTGGAGAGGCAATCATTTTGTAGTACCACAATACGCCCCCTAACCTATACACAGATTCTAATAAAACATCTGATGGTAATTCACAATGAATGATGCTCTTCATAGTTTAGAAGTTAGATTGAAAACACTCGGGGTGAGCTGAAACCCTCTTTTATCTTTTTAAAAGGGCGTCTTTTTCACTGATTTTCTTGTTATTTCCTAAAATCTTCTTGAAGGCAGAAATTATGTTCAGAGCAAAAATTTTTTTAAAGCATTTATTTGTTTTTTTCCCTTCCAAATCACCTTCCTTATTTTTTCCAGAATACACAGATGACCCTGATCTTACCAGCGTGATTCAGTGTGGATGTTTTTACATTTACATTTATAAACTTTGGTTTCTAGTTCCAGAAGCAAATATTGAAGATGTTCCCAGATTTAAGGCAAAAAGCGCAATAAAAACAAGCTTCAAATAAGCTTTAGTTTAATAATTAATAAATTGTTCAATTAAAAAACATAGTTTTCTGACTGTTATTTAATCTGTTACTAATTTACACTCTGTGAAAAATGAGAAACAGTGTGGTGTTAATGTAAAATGTGAGCAATCTGCTCTTATCCAGTGTTTTTTCTTTCAGCTTATCCCAGTTCTAAAAGGCTTTTTAACACAAACATTCATACAGAACATCTTATTATGTTATCAGATCCAACATGTGGGTTTTTAGGGAGTTTTTGCAAAGAAACAATGATAAGACAGAGGTTAGTGTCAAGGTTCTATCAGGTGGACAGGATACCACTTTAAGACTGAACACAGGCTGTCCAAAATGTCCTCCAATAAGCTCAAATTTTTCTAAAACTACATTTGGGAACAACTTTTTTTTTTCTGTCTCTTTCTATCTTCTCATGGAAGCAGGAGACAAGTGTGAGAAAGAATTATGTTAAGACAACAACTCCACGAGTCCCACTGAGACACACACCTGTCTGAGTAGAGAGAAAGGTGTGAGAGTGAGGAGAATGGAATAAAAAAGAGATTCTGCCAGAAAAAAAGTTACATTTTCCTGTAAAATATAGCTAATGTGTAAAATGTGGCTGTGCTGAAGGTGCTGAAATGACTCACAGAATCGTATAAGAATGTCTCAATAAAACTCACCTGGGAGTCTCATCCATGTCTTAAACAACTAACCGTCTGCAGCAAATAATTTAGATTATCTTAATTAATATCTAAATTTAAAAAATAACGGATTTTTGAAGAAAAAATCAATTTGACATGCAAGTTCTAAAATATTACAAAGAGCGCAGTACAAGAACAAAGCACTGATGGAGCTCTACATAGCTGCTAGTTTAAGATTTAGGTAAAGTTTATGTATTTATTTATTTTCAAAGTCTGATTAAAACCTGTTCAGAGAGAAGAATGCTAAACTGTTGAAATCTAATCTTCCATGAATAAAGTTAAAGCTTAAGATGTCAGGTGAGAAAAATGTATGGACCAGAAAATGAAGGAAATGTCGGCTGCTATTGCGACAGGAGATAATGTAACATCTGTATGTGAAGTCCTCCGGGGTTGGAGTAAGACTGCCTTAAAACTTGCAACCTGCTGTACTCCAGAGGTTATCTGGCTGTGGCGGTGTGACTGTTGCCACGGTAAAGAGGAAATTGTAACCTATATGAAAGACAGCCTTTGTAAATCATGTGTCAAATATGCAAACCTCTGCTAGACTGCTGCTGAATACCTGTTTCCACAGTGCAAAAACATGATAGGATTCATGGAACTTGTTAGTTGAACTCCGGTGAGAAAAAATGGATTTTTGCAGATTCTCTACAAAAAAGCAGGAATTCAGCGGCTCACAAGCATCTTACAGTTTCTGAATAGTATTTTGAATAAACCTCAATTTTTAGCTACAAACTAGTTTATCATTGTGTAAATCATGAATCAAAATCAACATTTTACTGTCCATAGTATCTCGGATATTTTTAAATGTCCCTACATGTCACCTCCTTTTTAACACTTTAGAGTCCACAACAAGAAAAAAAGCAATGAAAATGTTTCTTCTTTGCATTTTGTTTTGATTTATTCATTTGGGGGGATTTGATTTAAAATGACAGTGTGCAAAGACACAACAGTTTCTCTCTTACTTAATACAAGTTGGGTTTTGTACATGTACATGACTAAACTGGTTTCAAATGAACCCAAACTGACACAAAACCTTTTTTCTTGTTCTTGATCGTCACTTAGATGAACAAGATGGATTATATGCAGCTGTGGTTACCAGCACAGAGAAGCAGAAGCTCACTGTGTAACCTGAGTATTGTGGATCTCTGTCGTCTCAGCAAAGCCATTAGGTGGTGACAGGAAATGGTTTGAAAATATTAAAAGTCAATTTCATGCAATTTTTTTATTACTATAACCAATTTGAAATTAAGCAGAAAAAAAACGCTTAGCAAATTTCTACCTTTTGTTTTCATCAGAAAGAAATTCAGTCTTTTCATTTAAAGGAGTAAAGTAGTTGTGCCTCTCTCTTTATACTGACACTGTTTTTCTCTCTCTAGACAGCAGATCAATGCAGCACACACCTGGTAATACCTCAAGCCCACAAGTCCATGTCAGCCAAGATCTCAAAAGATGGAGCACACACACACACACACACGAGCACAAACACCAAACACATAGAAATCTATAATAGTCAGATTAGCTTTAGTGCTTGCCGATCTAATCTTCTGAGTCAACAGAGCAGTGCAGACACGGCTCAGAGTCAGAAGCTACTATAATGAACAGTCACTCATTTCGACCTAACACTGGAGGTTTCTTCTCTTTTTTTAAAGCTAAATCCTCTTTCTGCAGCTCTCTGCGTGGCTTTACAAGCTCAAGCTGAGAAACTTTTAGTGCAACTTTCAGGCTTTTAGGTTTTCACAGAGTTTCATAGAAAACATAAATATTATATTCGCTGTATTTCTACCTGAATATGAAAAAAAAATCTGGATAACAGCATTAAATTCTTTCATTTGTCAAACTGTTCATGATTTGATGAGGATGTTTCAGGATATCTATTTTTCTTTCAAACTGTAAAGACACTTTCTCAAATGTGCTTGATGGCAAAATCCTGTATGACATTTCTCTGGAATAAATCCGTCATTAATCGTTGAGAAGCTACATATTGACATGTCAATGCAGAAAGAGTGTAATTATAAGTGTAATCATTAATTTTGTGGGTCTGAGTAATGAACCTATAGCCCTATGGTCCAGTAGCGACAGGGTCCCTTATAATGGCTTTTATGATGATCATTCCAGCCCAACTGAATACACTGGAGTGATACACACAAGGAAACGTTTAGCCTCAAAGCCTGGAGCTCGTGGCATCAGACAGAGAAGCTTCAAAGCCACGGTTCAAAGCTACAACACAGGTTTCACCTCAACACATCTCTATTCAAAGATCTCTAAATTTACATTCATAGAAAATATCTACATTTACATAAAACAAACACCTTATTTAAAGGTTTTCTGGATTTGGGGACAGCTTTGCGGATGCATGGGCTCTCTGCAAAAATAAGTTTCCATTAGTTTACTGTTTAGAAAGGATGCAGGCTTAAAAAAATAAAAAGAACCTCTGCTAATCTCATGATAAATGAGAAAAAAAAATCTTAAAAGCAAGTTTGAGGGATCGCAATCCGAGTAAAGCAAAAATATGACGGATGTTACTATTAACCACTTTGATAGGAAGATGAGACGTGTGAGCACAGCGGGGGGGGTAACGATCGACTGCTTAAACTGTACATTTACTATGAAGTAATTAATCTTTTAAAAAAAAGACTAAAAGAACATTATTTGAGTCTAAAACTTAGATAAAGAAGCAGTAAAAAACTAAAATGTTGGTTTTCAGATAGTTGGATCTCATCTTTATTTTAACAACTGGTTTTTCATCAATTAATTGAGTTAATAATAATAATAATAATAATAATAATAATAATAATAATAATAATAATAATAATAATAATAATAATAATAATAGTGTTCAGGACTGAAATGTTTATGCTGCATAGCAAATAAAAAAATCCAACGATTCCATTTTTCACAAGATCAAAACAGAAAAAGGGATTTTTTTAAAAAGGTGAAAAACAAAGACAAACACGAAACACTGTGATTTAATGGTGCTGTTTAATGGAAGCTGTTTTGGGTTGAGGCTTGACTGAGCATCTCTGAACACATTTGTGTCTCTCTCTTTCCTTCTGTTCCTCTCCTCCTGTCTCAGAGAGGATAAATTAGCAGAAGGAATTCAGAGCGAGGCGGCTGAGCAGAGGTTTTAAAGGAGCTTTGATCAGGACCCATGCCAGTAATCTGACAGATCCATAAGGGGAGCAACTGACATAATGTTCCTTTGTGAGAGACTGTAATACTGTATGTGTGTTAACATGCCATATGTGCAAACGCACTTACTCCACCCAAACAAATAATTTAAGAAGCAGAGGATCTTAGACTAAAACACATCTTTTAGTTATTTCATTATGTTTCAAGCTACTAATCTGCATTTGGTTTGGATCCTTGCATGCTGATCTTGATGGAATTCCTATTTAGTATGCAAATGTGCAAATCAGTGTTAGTGGACGGATGTGGAAGAGAATGAGCATAACATGGACACAAAAAGATTTGCATTACTTTGGTATGGTTAAAAAAAAAAGATTAGCATTTATTAGCTGAAGATGTTTTCAAGCTCTAAAAGATCTAAAAGTCATACGGAAGAGAAACATGTAAAGAGCTGCAAAAAACACCCCCCACCTCCAAGAATATTGCGTGAAGAGCGACAACAGAAAAAAAAAGTGGAACATTTGAAAATGTCTCTAAATTCAAGCAGTGGTGATAAATAAGTCGTGATCATTTGATCACTTTTTTGCAACACATGCACATGTTCTTGTCGACATGTTGTGTGGGATGTGGTATATCATCTACAAAATCCTGCCAATTCCTTTTTTTTATTTGCTATTCTCGTTAGTTCAATTAAACCCATTGTTAGTTTGAAGTAAATTAGCGCGAGGGAGTAAAAAGAAACAACTCAAGTGTTATTTAAGGTCAAAACACGCCATCCACACATTTTCACCTCACATCCACTAATAATGTCTCTCGGGTCATCGGTGGTCATTTCATCAGTAAGGTGAGTTTAAGAAGCATTGAAAGAAGCAACAAAACGTAAGCCATGAAGCCTTTTTTAAGATTCATCCCTCAGCACTTCCTTTTCTTTCCCTTTTCATGGCCAGATTTCAACCTGACCTTTCAGTTCACCCGTCTGAAAAGTTCACCATAAACATCATCATCCCTCCCAGTGAATTGTTGGGATAAGATCTCTTTAGTTAGCTTACAGCAAAAAAATAAAACACCCTTTTATTGACACATGAAATAGAAAAAGGGAGATAAAATAAAGGATTTTCATTAGCTCGACGTCGACATTGCCATGGCTACTCAGTTCTTTTACACGCTTTTCTTCTCTGTTGCACATATGCACAAAAACACAATTACATACAGCTAAAGAGGTTTTGTCTTCTCGATGAGTTCTCCCACTATCTCACACCTCCCACCTCGTTCAGAGCTTAAACAAACTCTGCATGATACTTTGAGTTGTTTCCAAGCTACTGTTGCCTCAGATGTCAGTCAACTAACACCTCTACACGCACATGTGCTAAAACTCAAGCTGTCAAATAACCAGCTTAATTTGAACTACTGGGCAGCTTCTGAAATGTGGATTAGGCAGATTAATAATTTGAGGGCTTCACAGCACTGGTATGGCAGCAGCGCAGTCTGACTGCTGGTATAACTTAGACCAATCAACATGCTAACAGGAAATGAAATGAAAATCTCAGACGTGGCATGAGGGTTACAAAGGGGGATCAATTAGAGAATCGTATTAGATTTTAGATGAGATTCAGGGGGTATGACGTAAGAGGTTGCATGGCTACATAGAACACTTGAGCTTGTAATGCTGCACATGGTGTTAAACTGCTTTCTTAGAGCAATGGTAAGTGTGAGGATTGATGTGTTCAGACCTCCTCACATCTGTCTTTATCTGTCTGACACCCACTACCATTTCTCCAGATTAACCATTTCTCATTTCTGTCTTCCCTCCACTGTTTAATTTTCTTTAATTATAATAAAATGTACACAATAGACCAATGAATTACAAGCACATCACAGATCCTGTTAAACTACAGTCTTGACTGTATTGTTTCTACTAAACAATGATAATGTATGTTTACTTAAACATACATTTTACTACAAAAAGGTTAAATATTAATGTTACTATTATAACAGATGCTATAACAGACGGCTATCAGATTTAGGATATGCCATAAGAGATAGCCTATGTTTTGGGATTCAGACCTGTTGTAAAAATGTATTAATATGTTGTACATAACTTGTTAAACAGAGATTAGTCCAGACAGGATTAACAACTGAAAGTCCAGTCAGGACCAGTTACAAAGTGGATTTCCTCCATCTTGAAACTCTAAACTTAAATATATCAGCAGTTTATGAGAATGCCTGTTCATAAACCTTAAAGCTATAGTGCGTAACTTTTACATGTCCGTGAATGTCCGTTTCAGCCAAGCCACTATTAGAGGAGATGACACAATGCAGATTAAGCCGATCGGCTCCTCAAACATCTCACGGTATTTTTTAATATATATCATTTTTACTTTGCGTGTCGACCGGCGACATTCCCGCGCTGGCGCGCAGGAAATGACGTCTTTTACGTCACAACAAGAAGGGAGGGGGAGGACGAGCGGAGAGTCTCGTAGCAGGAGGCAGAGTGCAGGCAGAACGGGAAAGCGACATGGCGGAGAAGCCAAAGAAACGGCCGAGACACACTTATCGGGAAGTTCTTCCGAAGAGTCCATCTTTTTTCAACAGCTGTCCTTATTCAAACAGAATAAAAATGTTGTGGAATCGCTAATCACAGCGGCAGAGGGATAGCGGTTGGGGGAAGGGGGGTGGGGGGGTGGGACAGGTGGGCCATATGGAAGCGCCAGCTTCATTGTTGTAATAACGCAAAATTCCGCTAGGGGGCGACAGAAGTTACGCACTATAGCTTTAACTCTATCTTTTAATTTAGATCACACAGTTAATCCAGCAGGAATATCAAAAGATTATGTCTAGAATTGATATATGCTAAATGCTACAGATAGCGAGCTCCCCTGCTATTTACCTCTGAAAATAAACACAGAATTGATTCAATCCACACATTATGGTGAAATTTAGGACTGTTATAGATGGTTAAAGACAGTAGAGCCCCACTTTGGAAACGGCATTGCTGTAACTAGCTTTTAGCTCATCAATCCCATCAGAAATAATCTCTGTCTCTCCCAGTGGAGGTGATTCAAAGTGTTAGCTACAGCAGGTAAGCTATTATTCATTTATAACCTTTCAGCATGTAAACTTCAAAAGATCTGAACTATTCCTTTAATGTTTGATATTTGTTGTTTTAATTAACTGGTGCATTTTATAAAGTTCTTGTTGTTGTTCAGCTCCAAAAATCTGATTTAGTAGCATCAAAAAGTATCCTGTCACTCCTGAGGTTGTATCTGTACATTAGCTGTTTAATCATTTTTACTATTTTAACATCTAAAAATAAAATACATTTCCACACTATAACAATCAAATGCAATAACATTAAATAATCCTGAAACAATTGATGTTTCTTTTCATTTACCTGTAAATCTTTAATCCTCGTCAGATAGCAGCTGTGCTGATATCACTCTTTTGTGTTTATTTACAAGCACGGCCTTATCTCACTGTTTTTATTATATCTAACTTTATTGTAATTAATGACTCAAATTCAACTGCTTACAATTTTTTTTGCACAAAAGTATCTGATTTCCATGTTGTAGACCTAGAGAAATAATTGCCACTTTCCCAAAAACAACTCAGAGAAGTTCATAAGTTCTGAAAGTTTTACCCGAAAATAACAAACTGTTGATGGATTAACTGTTGCCATAGGAACCAGTAAAGCTCTTTGCTCTTCTCTGACTTTGTCTCATTAACTACAATCACACTTATATTCATGTTGAAAATGATACAAACATTTCTGGGTTGACAGAATTAATAGAACTTTTTTAACCCTGAGGCTCGCGAGGGGAGAGCCCTCATGCCCCAGTTCAACCCACGCAGCGGGGTACATCATGGAGGATGTGGAAGATAAATACATATTTGGATTACTGATATTGGGATTTCTGCTGATTGGAGCTGGTGGTTACCTGGCATATCAACAAAATCTAAAACTACGAGATGGCTGTGCCTGTCTGGCAGCACTCAGACTAAAGGTTTCGGTGAATTCCACCATAAACTAGATGTGATTCTGGAACAGAACCACAGACTGGGAACGGTCTTGGAACTGACTGGAAGGACTGGTGGAGAAATGAATGATCGATCAGCTTGATTAATGCAACTTGGTCTGATTCGACTGTTTTGGATTCGCCATCGAGGGACCAGAGAGATTCAAGTCACTCTGCCCCCAAACCATTAGTAAACCATGAGTCATACTGTACAGTTCCTCAAGATGGGGAAATAAATTAAACTGGTTCACTATCAAAATAATAGTGAACACATAGTTCACCTTCAGTTAATTGTTAACAAAGCAAAATTTTAAGATGTTTATTAGGAAGTGTTGTTTTTTAATTGTTTTTATTTTGTGTGTTTGTTTGTGCATTAGAGCAGTGATCACCTAGTCCGAGTGTTATGGGTCAATATCCTGGCTGCTATAGATGTTTCTCTGCTCTAACACACCTGATCTGAATCGGTCAGTGATTAACAGGCTTCTGCAGAATTTAAATGCAGATGGAACAGTTAATTCTACCTTTAAATCAGGTGTGTTGGAACGAAGAATCACCGTAAACATGCAGGACAGTGGCCCTCAAGAACTCAAGTGTTGGACAGTATAGTTTCTTATTAATATTAATTGTTTTGCATTCAGAGTTTAAAGTTTAGATGAGTTGAAAATCAGACAAAAAAAATATAAAAATAGAGTCTCTGCGCTCTTTACATGCATAAATAAGATTTTAAATGACACCTCTGCTAAAACAAGGTGATTAAATGTTTGTGAAAATATTTTTGTCTTCATTACAAACACTTGGCAAAAAATAATGAACTGTCATTGTGCTGCATCCTGCAGGTCTACAGGCTGATACCTAAGCTGCTTTATTATTTTAGACTGGACCGAGGAAGTCAGACCACATGAGTGATGTAGACTGAGTTGGCAAGTGCAGAGATGTAAAACTGATTAATTTGTCTCTGTGTGTCTAAGTGTTTGCCGGCTTTTCCCCCAAAAAAGTTTCCATCAGATGTTTTGGTCCATAAACAAAGAAAATGTGAACCGTGTTCACTCTTGGAGCCTCAAATGCTCCAACTTCCTTCAAATGTGTGCTTCAGAGCATTGTGTTCATATCAGTAGGGATCTGAGACAATTATTACCTTCCACAAGAGCTGAGTGATTTAAAACGTGACTTACTGGTGATTAAAATCTTTCTCCTTCCACCCAAAAGCCAGACAATTGCAAGTGAAAGAAAGGGTTTGAGGAATGTAGAACAGATTTACTATCCAATTTACCAGGACCTGTTCATCGTTTCAACCAATCTGAGTCTAAAGGAAAATTATGCATTTATACTGTGATCTTTGTGTAACAAACACAAATAACTCCATGATGTAAAATAAACAATTTTCTGACATCCAGGATTGTTGGCTGTGATTCATGGATCTTGTCTATTCTGACATCAGAAGTTTTCTGTCCATCACGTCAGTTGGAACAATGAATATCAATAAAAAAACATCTAATAATCACAAAATGATCACCACGATTAACTGTGAAAAAAGCGATTTCATGGTTATCTTTTTTTATTTTTTGGAAGTAGGATACTGCTAGATCTCACTCACTCACTCACTCACTCACTCACTCACTCACTCACTCACTCACTCACTCACTCACTCACTCACTCACTCACTCACTCACAACATGACCGTAACTGAACCAGAATCCCAACACCCACCCACCCGAATGCTGAGGTCACTGTTCATGTTTAAGTATATCAGAATCCGAATTGGTTTACTGTCACACATTATCTGCACAATACAAAGAATTCGTCTTGGGAGAATAAAGCACAGTAAAATGAATAAACAGAAGAACACTCACACATTGTGAATTGTGTTCAAATACCTAAAAACATCTAAATGATTTCAGGCGATATGAGTGCACATAGAAATCAAAGCAAATTTACACAGCTATATTTTGATTGTTTTAAGTTTCCACAGTTTCTGAAGGTATTTTTGGTATAACTCTGGGTCATGCTGATGCATGAGCTGCACACCGTGACATGTTTATTACTTATGTTAACATAAATGCTTTGACACCTACAGTTCTAATGAACCTTCAGGGTTCCTGCAGAAGCATCAGTCAGTACATACCTCTCCACTTTTAGTCAATATCTAATTATTCAGTGATTGACAATATATACATTCAGTATATTGTCTATAGAAAAAGGTTGGTTTTTTTTCTAACTGACAGCTTCTACGCTTTATCAGAAACAAGGTTGTAATAATCCAAAAAGAATAAAAAAGGAGGAAAACAACTCACTTTTCAAACCTCTGAATCTTGCATTATTGTTCTCTAAAACATTATTGTTACATGGAAACAGTTTAAAAAAAAACAATAAGACAGCTGAGATAAAATGTGTAAAATCTGCCTGTGTAGCAAATTTGTAAGCAGGGAACTCATTGTGTTGGAAACCTTGTTACTTAACATAATATTTAATGGTTTTGTGAAAAATCCTCGCAGGCACCTACAAATAGATGTGCATAGGTCTATTACTGACAGCTGTCAATGATTTATTTTTTGTTTTTACTTTGTTTTTTTATTTGCCACAGCAGAAATTTTAGTTAGTAAAAAGAAATCTGTGAGACAAATGGAAACCCACACAAGGCTTTCAGAGTTTTCACACTTGAACCAGCCTCCTGCTGTGGTCATGGCTGCTGTGCCTCCATCTAAAAAGGCTCTATGTCATTTGGTGTAACTTTTAATTGGTTATTTCTTTTTCCCAACATAAAAAAGAAATTTGAAGAAACAAGCTGCAATGTGGCTAATCAGAGCAACTAACGACCAATGAGGATAGAAACAAATGAGCTTTGGGAGCGTTTGATGGTGTCCTCCTGTGGATGGGGGGTGGGGGTGGGGGTAGAGGGGGAAATTATGTATTTTGGCAAAACCAAGGAGGTCTCGCCACAACATGTGATGACACTCATTACAACCAGAGTGAGCTGCAAGTCTTTGTTGCCATCATCACAATTCAAATGTCCTTATGTTTCAATGGTTCTCACTGCAAACAGTCACAGCAAATGCAAAGTGTTTCCTTGATCATTTATTTCCTGTATAATTAAATGATGGGGATTTTTCACAAGGACTACACAGATGGCTCAACAACCTGCAGGCCACTTGAAAATAAACTCACAATTGCACACGTAATCCCTCCATCCAAAGAAGCAGAGACGGTAACTTACACTGGCTTTCAACAAACAGATTTCAAACAAATATGGTGTGAAAGTTTTATAAATTAAAACCACATATAGAGTTAGTACAAAATGTGCATTTCACTGATGTACCAGATTGGCATCATTTAAGTTTAGATGTTGTGGATAAACATTTTTGAAAAAACTAAATAAAATTGTTGTTCAAACATAAACTGGGCAAAGGATCTTTCAAATAATTTTGCATTTTAAGATGCAAAAAAACATGAGTTACTTCGTGCTTCTTTATTTCCACTTAAGGATTTTTTATGATTGTTTGCTTGTAGAAATCCTGTTACACATACGGCTGAGTCAAAATGAAAGGACATCATTCTACTAAGAACAGTCCAAAAAATTATCATAAATGTCGAGGCTTATGAACATGAATTCTGGTTTATTTTAGAGTCTTTTTGATATTTTTCAGTCAGTAGTGGACTCGTACTTGGTCTTCTTTCAAAAATCTCATTATGGTTTTAAATGCAACCAATGGTGTGACCAGAAAGAGTCCTGCTTGAAGGGTTTAGATGGTTCCATTGGCTCTTTTTCAACCGTCCTCTATCCATCTAATAAACCCAGAGTTGTCTTTCATTTTGCTTCCATTTCTGGGAGGCTAATCACAGTCCCATGAATCATTTAAAAGAATCAGAATCAAAATCAGAATTAAGTTTATTTGGCCAAGTATGTTGTACACAAGGACTTTGGATCTGTTTCACGTTTGATTTTGTACTTAGAGACAGACACATGTAAAGATAATTAAAAATTATTAGACATAGTAGATGAGATACATTTAGCAGTATTGTACACCATAAATTGGTGTTGGAAGCCTTTATAAACACATAAAATATCACTTTTTCTTGAGAAAAATAAATTATTTCTTCACTAAGGGTGTTAAACATGTTTGTTCAACATGGTGGTAGGAGAAGAAACAGTTCTTTTGTCTAGAGTAGTGGTCCCCAACCGGCACTGGTCCGTGGATCAATTGGTACCAGGCCGCACAAGAAATAATTCAATATTTCCATTTTTTTGTATTATCTGAGTCTGAACAATCTTTTATTTTGAAAAACCTTTTATTTCGAAAAATAAAAGATTCTCTCAGTTACGTCTTGCGTCTCTGGGCCGCAGTAAAATTGTCAAGCGCTGACCGGTCTGGAGTGATAAAAAGGTTGGGGACCACATGGTTATGTGTACTGTGTCTTGTGAGGCACTACAACATATATATAACATATATTTTTGACCCATTTTAATAAAAAAATATAATTGGATTGAAAATAGCCCTTAATCCAAATCAATTTATATTTTGCAAGGTGGATAGATGGGAGTGAAGTACAAAAGCCCTGCTGCAAGTGACCAAGGCCTGCAGTGCCATCTTGGATTGTTTTGGATTGTATTTACTTCTCAATAATGTTGGTAGCTGTGGTTACAAGAACATAAAGCTGCTTGGAGATGGTTTAGGAGTCGATACCTTTAAACATGCAGGTATACATTAGAGAACTGCTTTTAACTTATTGACTTTTCTGCTTGTCATTAGAGAGACAAAAATGGGATGAAGCTGCCATCTAAATACAAAAAATTAAACAAAATTACTCGTCAGACATTTTTTCATAAACTTTAATGAGTTTTTATGCTTAAAAATGTTTGAAATAAAAATGGTTAAGATAGTTATACTGACTTTTTACACTGTATTACTTTTACATCAGATAGTTTGGGTTTGTTTTGCTAAGTGTTTAACGTGTTATAACATGTGGACCAACACATTATTGATGGCATTGTGCAAAGGTTATAAAAATTGCTGAAATCATGGTGAAATTTCAGCTGTTTGAGTTGTTTTTAGTGGCAGAAATCTGCTCCAAAACAGTCTGACTAGCTGTTAGCTAGAACTTCTCACTGATTCCCCAGACTCAGATAATTCTGACTATTATCTACAGCAGGTTAACTACTGGCTGCTCATTACAGCTCCAAAGAACCCAGTGGCTTTATTAAAACTTGAAGCTGTTACAAATAAGGACATTTATGGGACCATGAAACTTTATAATGAAAATACTAGCAAAGAATACGCCTATCAAAGCCGGACAAAATGAATTAAAACCATATAAAACAATCCTGTAAAATAAAAGAGAATTTGAAATTCAAGATAAAGACTTTTATGTAATTTTCTTAAATTTGATTATTTTGCATTTTTTGCTACATACGTCCCTGAGAACATAAAGAAACAGTCACAGGGAATTTTCAGACTTCACTAAAAGTTTTTACTCCCATCAACCTCAGCTGCCTCAGCATCTAATTCTCCTTCAGAACAAATCAATAAGTATTGGATTCTCTCATTTTCCAGTTTTCCAATTTCTTTGCACAACTTTCAGTTCCACTGATCCAGCTAGTCTCACACAAAAAACTCACTGTAACACACAAGGGATCAAATGCACATACAGTATGAATGTAAAGCACCTAATCATTTCAGAGTGGTGTGATATTTTAGTAACTGTGGCTCATATCCAAGCAACCCAAAGCCCAGAAGACCTATCACAGCCTGTCCTCTATAGCAAACATAAACACAGCAAGGGACACAGACAGAACACACACGTATACTGTTCTAAACAAATGACTTAAAGTCCATTTTAATAGCCCACAGCTTGATAGTGCCTTTTGTTTAAATATTTGAATATGGGAATCAGAAAATATGAGCCATGCGGAACATCTTTGGGTACTGGAGCACAGCTGAAAATCCAGAAATCTCCATTTGAGCATATCTCAGTCTCCCACTCATCTCCCAGCTCAGATGCTGCTGCCAAATATCACCCCACAGATCGGTGTGTGATAGTCTATGAGCAACATGTAGCAGACTGCTTTAGTTACTCTGACCTTGATCCAAATACATCAAGTCAAGTTCTACATTTTAAAAATAGAGCTGGTGGAACCCTAGATCTTTCACATTTACAGTATATCACAGAGAGCTTCCTTCATTCTAGCTGTGATGATGAAATAAATCTCCAAGAAATTGCAGTGACAGAGGAGACCAAACACCTTGAAGCAGGTCTAATTTGTTGACTCAACATTAAATTTTAACTGATAACAAGTGCTCAGAAAGATAGTAACACCTTTACCACACATTTCATTTTACCATGTAACAGTCCTAAACCCAACCCAATGTTGTTTGCAAGTGAGACGCGTCTCTTTTTTGGTCCAGAAACCAGTAAGTCAGACCCTTTTTCTTCTATTAAACATTCATCACTAAAGGTTTTCATAGATAGCTCGTTGTTATTATAGACAGAAAGCACAGATACCATCAGCAGCAGCAGCATTTGGTCTTTTTTTTTTTTTAAATTAGACTTACTAGAATCATTGGCATGAAAACAAAACCTCAGATAGTAATTGGATGGTAATCTTATGATAAAGTTTTCAAACAAACTAAACATAAATGTAATTTGCTGCTCTAAGAACAGTAACTTGTTTCCAAGGAAACACATGAAGGAAGAATGAGTAAAGATGACTTTGGTGTAAATATCAGCTTCTAACTGCTGTAGTTTCAGGATGTCTGTGTTAACAAGAGGAAACAGAGTGAACTGATGGAGAAAGCGAATGAAGGATGTTAAAATTCTAAAAACTTAAGTGGTAAATTAGTCTCCTGTTTCCTTCCTAATCCTTCACAGATCCTTTATTCCTCCCATCTGAGCAGCCCTTCCTGTCCCATTTTCCTCCCAGCACCCAGATCATTGATTGATCTTTGGGAAACAAGTAGAGGGGGTCTGTCTATCCTCGAACTATCTTACCGGTGGCTGCTGTGAGTTGAGCGCCCCCCTCTTGGTGGAGCCCCCTCTGGAGCTGAGCCTCTTCCACGACTCTGAGAAACGCCCCCTGGTGGTTGGACGCCCTGGCCCTGATGCTCCAGAAGCAACAGATGAATCATCCCGAATGGAGAACGGACGTTCCCTCCTTAACTCCCGTTGCTCTGCCCACTTCTTCTTGGACGCCATCAGTTTTCAAATGTTCTTGAAATCAGTAACAAAAAACAGGCGGCCACAGTTAAATGAGAAAGCTGTTGGAAGATTCAAACCGGTGCCACAGGTGGCATCTTCATTTAAGTCTCAACCACCTGTTAACGTTTCGCACCACCTCTTCTACTTTGCCTTCGTTTTACTTCAAAAATCCAAAGCAGATTTTCAACTCCTTTGTCTTTTCCTTTCTGTTTTTCTGTCTCACTTTTGTATCTCTTCTGATTTTCCCATCGAACAGTTTTGCAACCGGATCTCCACCTGCTCCACTCCACTCCACTCTTGCAGTCTTCTCCTCTTCCGTGTAACCTTCCTCCGTAGAAAATAGAAGTCTGAGAGGAAGGTGGGGAAGCAGAAGGTGCAACCTGCTCCCTGTTGCATGTGCTGTTACTGTGGCTCAGCCGTTGATGTTGTTTTCCCTTCTCACAGAGAGAGAGAGAGCGAAAGAGGGAGAGAGAGAGAGAGAGAAATAGGGTAACAAGGCAAAAAGGGAGAGAGGGAGCCTGGAGGAGGGGTACAATATTTAGATCTGGGTGAATGTGGATTGAAGAAAGAGAGAAAAGATGGAGCTGAAGAAGAGGTAAAAGCAAAAGATCAAATTGCAGGTGGAGAGAGAGAAAAAAAAGGCAAAGCTGGAAAAACAAAGAGACAAGCATCAGTCTCTGGAGTGCAGGGCTCCTGTTGAAAGAGGTGTAGAGATGGTTTAAGCTGAGATGCAGAGATACCCCATTCAATAAGTCACTTTCTGCCTGTGAACACTGTGCTCTGAATATCTGCTGCCGCTAAATCTCCATCACCTCCCCCTCCTGATTCTCCTGCTCTCTGAGCTTTACTTCACCATGTCATCCTTTTCTCCTTTCACCATGCAGGAATGTTCTTTTTCTTTGTTTACACTTTATAATTTGATGCTGCTAGAGCTGCAATTTCTTTGCTGCAGCTGAAGACAGAGGTCGTAACATAACTGGCAGCAGAGAGCTCCGACCTGTCACTCAAAGTCCTCAGATGTGTCAAAAAATCATGTCACGCTGACAGATTCAGGAATTGACAGACGAAGGGCACGAATTTGAGTGATTTCTTAACGTGCAGATTTGAGGATTTTACTGATCAAATGCTGCTTACAGCATTATGAAAAGTGCAGAAAACAAATCTTGGGATGAGGTGAGTGAGATGCAATTGGAGACGGACAGAGAGACAAGATAATGGAATGAGAGACAGCGTAAGGAAAGGTGACAGTCTCTGAATACTTGGGACATTGTTGCTGTTGCTCAAAGCAACCACTCACCACCTGGGAGTATGCTCCAGTTTGTAGTGTGTGTGTGGGAGAGAAGGAGAGAATGATTTGACTGAGAAAGTGAAAGACAGTGAAAAAAAAAACAAGGCAGAGATCCCCTGAAGAATGACAGTGGGGAGAGTGGGAAGAGGGAACAAATGACAGTTGGAGAGCAGAAGAAGAAGAAAGACATGGAGACAGTGGGAGCTAAAACACACAAACAACAGTTCGGATCAAACAACGAACTGCACCACCGAGGCATTTAAATAAGGCCTTGTGATTGTTTCTAATGATCAATAAGCTAATGATTAGTGTTTATCTCATTATGACTTATTGGATTTGATGTAATCTGCTGGTTTCTTCATAGAGACAGTCTGGTTTGTTTTTCTGTCTCGTGCCTTGAGATTATTGTTGTTGTGACTAAGAACTAAATAAATAAACGGAACTGAAACAAATTCATCTGAGTTTGGTGTAAAGGCTACATGAAAGTGGAAAATAACAAAATCCATTGAGAATCACAAAGAAAAAATGTTATTTTTATTATGTATGGGTGGGGGGGGGGGGTGTTGCAACACCCTCAATTTCGCTCAAACACATTGTCATCCCTGACTTTTGGATTAATACCTGACAATAAGGAGAATATCTCCACTGAATCAAATATTTTGCTCACAGCTACAGCGCGATTAGGCGCCTGTATCGAGGCGGCAACTGTTGTCACAGTTTTTGGCTCCATTGTTTTAAAAATAATAGTTCTGTGTGTTTTTGTTTGTTTTCATTTTATTTATATATAACTTAAAAAGTTCCTGAAGAAAGTTTGAAGGCCACTGGCCACTTGGTACGTGTGAAAAAGCCTCAGCCAATGAGAGAGCTGCATTTTCCTGTTACAGACAGAGCGACAGCTGCTGCAACTCTATTGGGGTTAGAGAGAGTTAAAATGGGGGTGTGATTTTTAGGGGATTCAGTCACCATGGTAACCCAAAAATTCATAGTCATATGATACAAGTACAATTCTAGTTATCAAGTCAATCAATTCAATATAGAACATGTGGACACAGTCCACTCCCAGGGATACTGTCCCTCCCGTGGGCTCAGCAGGTGAATTTGATGGCGTATGGCGCTCCTGTGGTAATAAGATGTGTTAAAGATCCTTCTATATGTTATAGACCAACGTATAGTGAAGTCTAAAGGTTAAACTATGTTGACATAGTAATCTGTTAAATAGCATCATGTTTTTATATTATTTTAGACGTTTTTTATTAGTTTCAATAAGGGTCGTTTTTTTTTTTATTCAGAATTTCAGCACTATGGTAACCCAAAACACAACACAACCATGATAGTGCACATCTGGTGACTAACCCAGTCATTTTAATGTATGCTATATGTAATAACATCTGGAAGTTCATGCTGTGGGGAATTTTGGGGCGTGGCATGTCACCTGTGGCTGCACACTTCAGTTTAGGCAGAAGAAGAAGAAGACTCCATCCGTCTATTTGTCTTCTTCTGCTTATCTATTGTTGGGCAACAGGTTCAGGAAGGAAACTGTGTTATTGTTGATGTTTTTGGGAACAAATTGTGTCTGTGCTTAAATATTCTCTCTCAACTAAAAACAGTTTCCCAGTATCAATAAACAAAAAAAAACAAGAATCATTTTACATGCAGGTAATTCTACAGGATTAGAGTATTTCAGATTTTGTGAGAGTATTTCTGGTTTTTTACCTGCAGATACTGACAGTTAGACACGTTAGTTTCCTTTAAATGTCGGTTCATGTGTAGAGTTAAAGCATCACTCGGGGATGTGGAAGCTGTTGTAGATTTTTTTTTTAAGAATCTCAGTATATTTAAAGTTCAAACTACAGGTGGTGCATTCAAGCTGACACCAGCCTCAAACCCATCCCTCACCCCTTTATTTAACATCAGAGATCCACCTACATAGTGTCATGGGGTTGCCATGGTTACTAACCTGCAAACTAATATGTTGCATCATGTGCGCTTCATTAGAGTCGTCTAATGTACACATCACTGCATGAACTGCTGCTTTTCTCTCAAAAATATGCTCACAAATAAAAACAAATAATCTTCATGCTAAAACAAATGACTAATTAAAACATCTAGTTCAACAGATCTCAAATATCAATAAAGTCAATGTTGAAGGATTTTTATAAAGCAGATTTTTGACAGTATTAGTATAAGATAATGAAGGGCAACATGTGCTGTCAAACAAACTGTTCTCTTAATCGCAGTAAAATAAATGTCAGATGTTCTTCACAAATTGCTTTTTCCTTTCCCAAAGTCTTCAAGGGATAAAAGAAGGTTTGTACTCAAAGATATTTGTTCATTTTTGCATCTAAACCAGTGACAGAGCTCCATAATAAGCACCAACAGTTTGTGGAGTGAATAATTTTGTTCCTGCAAATGTGTGTTTAATGGATTTAAAGCTTTGAATCTCCGACTCGGAGGTTTTAAACCTCTGGAAATAAATCTGGTTTTTACTGTCTTTTCTGCTGTAAAAGCCGCTCTCTTTTCATTTACAGTGATTTTTTTTATTTTATTCATCCACATGATGTGTTTGCGATCATAAAGTGCTTCTGTGAAATTAAATCATTATTTCTTGCACCTGTAAAAAGGCTTCTTTCCTTGCTGCTTGAAATCTTTTCATTTTCACAAGCAGCTTCTCTGAGTCTGCTGCAGCTTTCTGCGTTTCCTGATAGAATCTGTGAACAAGTCATAGCCCTGAATACTCAAGCTAATTAGCATCTAAGACTTGGTTATCTGTGCGATTCAACCTGTGGTTATGCTGAACAGTTTCTTTTATTCCACTGTGGTTCTTTATTAAATTGGGTTTTTTATTCTACTGACTTTGTCAATAATAATAAATCTATAGGAATGTACATGAAGAGTTTAAATAGCTTGTTTGTCTTGCAGCAGAAAGAAATAGTTTGTCTGTGTTTTCACTTGTTTACTGAACTACAGGCTGAGGAATGATCTGATCATCAGAAAAGTCTTGACTTATCAAGCAACTGGCAAATTGTTTTAACTGCTGAACCATTAAAGTTCATGTTGCTCGTGGATGCAAAAGAACCTCAAAAGTAGATCTAGTCTTTCAGAACGTCTCCACAGATCCACAGCAGACCAGAGCATGAAGGAACTGCTGGTTTACTGAAGACTGGATTATACAGCAGGCACACACACAGAATGAAAACCATGTCAAGATACACCATCAGTAGGACCTTGATCATATTCAATTTCAACCAGCATCACACTGAGAAAGAGACAGAGACGAGGTTAATATCTCCCTGTGAGAAGGTGGAGACAGAAAACCTGGAAACATTCCTGCAGCAATGTCATCACAAAGTGTCTAAATTAGATTTAATTTAATGGTAATTTATCGTTAGTTTGTTTGAAAATTTGTCACAGTCTGAATATCAGTTTCTGTTTTGTGCTTCTAGTCACAGCTTCATTTCTAAAGACCCCCACCCCCCAAGGAAACTGAACTGACATGAGTTCCAGATTAGTTTCCAACACTCACAATAACTGCTTGTTTTGATTGTTCATGCAATGAAATTAAAAATCCTTGCAGACACTTTGAGACATTTTCTTCGGAGTGTTTCATCCAAAGTCCAACCAAAACTTCCAAAAAAATCAAAGAAAATTGGGACACTGAAAAAAATAATGAAATAAAGACAGAATGCAATGATCTGCTAATTTTTACTCAAAATGTTCAACAATTTTTAGATGCAGTTCGTTATTTTATGCACCTTTACTGAACATATAGTTCCTGATATTAAAGATGCATTACACAGACAAAACCTGTAAAACTGACTTTAGAGTAGACTGGACCTAAAAAGGGGGTCTCTTGTGGATCTCTCATGACCCCGAGACACTGAGACTGGATCTGCATCAACCTTGCGTGCCATCAACACTGTTACTGATCAAACCCTTCAGAGAAATGAAGTGCAGCAATGTGTTGCAGCTGAGAAATCAGTAAGAACCATGTTTCCATGTAGCAGGACCTCCTGAAGGAATCTGCAGGGCAGATTCACACTGAGAGCTGGCTGAATGTTCATGTGGTCGCAGCTATAGAACCAAGGCCATCAGTAATTACTCCACACAGTGTTGGATTACAGCTGGAAGTCTTGCTTTCTTCTGGGTGAGTCTTATAAAACTCAGCCGGATCCCTGAGGAGGAACTCTTTGGCTGGATGAAACTGTCAGAGGCTGGAGGCCCACAGCTCTGTTGGTTTGTTATCTAATATAGTCAAGTAAACTGATGCCTGCTGGGTCTTTTTCCCTGAACTGTTAGGACTTTAGCTCTTAAAGAGCCCACATGAAGGACTCTGCAGGCAGACATGGCAAACAGAAAGCAAGATTTATTTAAAAGCTGAGAAGCCTGCTACTGTTTTAGATAAGCCACCGTTTTAAGTGTGTTTTTTAATGTGATTGTTTTTCGCTCTCCTCTGTGGCAGCAATTGAATTTCCTCCCTGAGGTCGTTTTTTGCTGTATTCTTTGAGGCAAATAGGCTGTATTTAATCTTTTTCTTTGTCTGGGATTATTTTAATCTGTAGTTTTATTAAGGACGTTTACTGTAGGGAAGTTTAAGTCTCACTTTTCATGTGATTAGTGTGGGACGGTTTTCTGGACTTTTTTTTTTTGTATTTTTTTTTTACATTAAAAACAACTTGTTCTTATTGAAAGCCACTTCAGACTCTGTGAATTCAGCTTTACCTCCTTGTATGAAACTTCTTTACCAGTACCTGTGACCTGAGGCACTGCCACAATAGCATTGTACCAAATAAGGAGTTCCACATAAAGATGCAGGCAAAAATGAGTGACCAGGCAGCACAAAATGGCAGGACAAAGTAAAGAATCCCAAACATTGAAAAAAGGCCTAAAGTAACAGTCTGAGAAACAGAAACACGCGGAGCAACAAAACTGAGTAAATCCCACAAACTGGAGAAATAAAGCAAAGAAGAAGGCGATAACAGATGTGACCAAAAACAATAAAAACACTGACAGACTGAGACAGAAAGAAAAAAAATACTTCAGTTATGTACAAAAGATAAACAGATGGAAATAACCACAGAGAGAAGGTCTCTTTTGTTAGCACACAGTGAAACTTTTTATAAATAATAAACTAAATAAAAAACTAATTAGTTTTAACTAAATAAACATCAGTAAAACCAAACAGATTCACAGTTTTCTGTTGACAAGGTTTCACAGAACTCAGCCTACATATTTTAAAGTAAAAGTTACTTTAATACCAACATATATTAGATTATTATTAGATATTATTGTTCTCTGGGTTTTTTTTTTTTTGCTTTTCTTTAGAAGATGGAGAAAAAACAGGAGTCATTCGTACCTTAATGTCTGTGCACAGCGGGGTCAGGGCTCTTCTGTTGTGAGATTTCCTCGTCATTTTACTTTGGAGACAAAAAGAAAGGACAGAAAAACAGAAAAAAAGAGCAAATATTAAATTAGGGTTTTCATAAAGAAACATATTTTCATTTTATTCTAATAATTTTTTTTGTTTTCATTTTTAATTTGCCAGATGTGTTAGTTCCTATTCAGACATTCATTTATTTTCATTATGCTGATATTAATGTTGTTGTTCCATCCGTCCTTCCATCCATTCATTCTTTCGTCCGTCCGTCCGCCCGTCCATCAGTCATCTGTCCGTCCGTCCATCAGTCATCTGTCCGTCCGTCCGTCTCTCCATCCATCTGTCCGTCCCTCCACCCGTCCGTCCGTCCGTCCATCCATCCGTCCATCCGTCCGTCCATCCATCCATCCATCCATCCATCCATCCATCCATCCATCCATCCATCCATCCATCCATCCATCCATCCATCCATCCATCCAAACTCCCTGCAGTAAGACCTCAGCCAGGATTTAAACCCTAAATCTTCCAGCAGCAAGGCAGCTGTGCCCAACAACGGGGCCACATTGCAGCCCCATTTGCTTTCAGACATATTTACTCATAAGTGTTTAATGTTGAGGAAAAGTAGGGCAGAGATTCTAAATGGCTTTTCAAATGTTTTATTTCTGTTTTTGATATTTTGTCCCATTATACTTTTAAATAGCAGAAAATGAGAAACCACAATCAACCCAGAGGCTCCATATTAATTAGTAATCATTTGTGATTTTAATGAGATGACAGACTCCACCAGTTTTACTTCTCACACATCACATCCATCTTGTGATTAGACCATCAATCTCATACACAGCCACCTGAAACTATTCCGAGCCATACATTATTTATTCAACTGTAAGTGCCACATTTGACCTGGATCAGCATCACTTCACTCAAATGAACAAATCTGGGTCTGATGAGCTGGTATCATCGCTAGTTGTTCATAGCGTGTCATCCTCCCTTTCTGCTCTTTCTTTGCCTCGTCTTATTTTTTAATATCCCCACAGAAATGAACTCGGGGTGCTTTACAGTTTCCCTCCTCAACACAGGATCATGTGACAAACATTAGGAACCATAACTATCAGTATGAAGATTTTCACATATTTGTAGTTCAGGAATCTGCTTTAAACAAAACAGAACATTTATTTCAGTGGCAGCTTGCAGGTGGTTGTGTTTACCCAGCTGATCATTAGCGTGTGTCTGCTCTCATATCTAAACACTAATTACTGTTTCCTCTCTCTGCGCGACAGAAAGGTTGGGGATGCATTTTTAAGCAGGCCGATAGCATCAATTATTCACACTCAGCATTCACAGACAATATGTGTGTTTCACTTTGCCAGAATTTGTAACTGTCTGACGGTATGTTTGGCCTACGTACCAGGTACATGTTAAGGCTCTACTGGAGATTTCTGAGGTAAAGAGAAAGAGATGTGTGAGGTCATCACTCTTGGTGCAGGACTGATTGTATGAGGAATCGTTTTTGGGTATATTTCAACTGAGGTGTGACAACAAGGACAGAAAAACACTCATAAGCCGTGTTGTTATGCCTCTTTTTTACTAATTTCTGTAACTAGGATGGGAAAGTCTCAACAAGCTGTCACACTGCTGCAACAGCAGATGAGCCAAAAGCAAACGCAGCCTCCTGAAGGAAAGTGTCACCAAAACTGTCTAAATTGCAGCTGAAACTCCTACACATCTCAGGCTGTTTGATAACAGTCAGAACGGAACATGATCCACTCAATATGCTTGCAATTTGATTTGCAACTGTCGTGCGTTTGTGGGTTTCAAATGAGTCACTTACGCCGGCTTTCACGCTCTTCACAGTGGCGAAAAAAAGAAAAAAAAAAAAGCTCAAATGTTGGACAGCTCATCTGCGTCTGAGGACAGATCAGCTTGGAGACAAATCAGCTAATCACTGACTCATGCAGGATAAATGCTCACGTAACACACAACCATCCTCATGGTAATAAAGAAACGAGAGACGATCCAAGTCTGATCAAACCTTTAACTTTTCTGCATCAAAAATGTTTGTTTTTTATGAAAACTAAGGAACTACAGGTTGAACGAAGCTGAAATAAAAAAAACTAAACATTAAATAGAGCAATTAATTAGTTTTGATTTGTTTTGTTTCTGAGAGTAAAAAAGCTGAAGGTTGATCATTCTTTTCGGGGGACAGGGGAGACCTTAAAGTCTTGTTCTGGATTAAAGCCACGTTTTTCTAACATGAACTAAAATGGAACGAGCAAGTAGGGGGATGATTTATACATACAGAGCATATGGTTACTTCAGTGTCCAACAGCCAACAGATGGAGGAGCATAACTATGATTTATTTAACATACTTGCAGCCAAACACTTTTTAACTCTGAACTGTAATGAAACCTCATATAAAGTTAAGTTATTCATCAGTTAATAAACATCTGTCACATAACCCGTTATTGCTCGTCATTTTTCCCCAAAAGGTGTTTTCCAAACTTCCCGTGTGCACTTAAACTCAACATCATCCCTACTTTCAACTCTTAGCTCAGCTCTGTCTCTAAGAGAGGGTTCAAATTCAATATGGCTGATGTCTTACCACTCTGAAAGTCCCTGAAGCTCCACTGGATGATGGTTTCCTCCTGCTTCCTCTGAGGCTTGGACTTCTGAATTATCTTCTAATAAAGCTCCTTCTGTGTTCTGAATGCAACCAGGTGAGGAAGAGCATCAGATGAACTAACGCAGAGAGAAATGGTGGCAGTGATGAGATGGTTGGTTCCAGGAGTCAGAAGCCACAGGTGGGCAAGACGTCCCTCTGCTGTTGGAGGCGTGTTTGAGGATAGGGCATGACGCAGTCCACAGATGTGTGCATGTGTGTGTGGCACTGTCAGCCACCAACGCCTTTATGGATCCACGGGGACTGCTTGGACAAGGTTTTTCACCATAAACTCAAACACAGCTATTTGGTTTAAATGGGATTCATGATGAGAACTGATGTTAAATTAGAAAAAGACTGAACATGGAAAACAAAAAAGATCCCGTCTTCTTTGTGTTGCCTCTGGAAACAGGTTGATGAAGAACAAGCTCCCATTTTCTGCTAAGAGTGTGACAGAAGACCTGTTGCTGCCGATTCGTTCGACAGATCTGGGCCTGACGAGCATCTGGCTGGTGGAGCGTCACCATCAAAAGCACCTGAGTCACATTTACTCTGAGGGGGATGGAGGGGCGGGAGACTCAGTATACTCCCAGTGATCCAGAGCCTTTGAGCATCTCACTGATGCAGGTTGCTAGGTGAGGATGTTACGATGCTCATCCCAAATCCCCTACACATACACACACACACACACAGATACACACATGGTGCACAGTTTGAAGGAAGGAAGGTTAATGACAGCAAATAAAAAAAGTAAACAGTGGGCAGCTAACAAGTGCAAATTTCGGTCTGTGCAGTCCTATGAATTAATTAGGAGATCACTTTGACGCCACAGCAACAGAGCAGAGGAACTGCCCTGTGCAACAGCAGTGAGGGGCCCCGTAAAGCCGTAGATCGCTTTAGGGCCCCGAAAAAATTTTATGTTGCCTGGAAACATGAGTATGACATTACATCTCACTGGGTTCGCTGGTATCCATCCTCAATTATCTTGTTTATTCCTTTGACATGATCCCTCTCCTCGTCACGGCTTGCCTAAATCCATGCAGCTGTGAGTTTGTAATTCATATTGTGGGCTGTCACATCTGGTAAAAACTGGTTCTGAATAGGACCCCCATGTGAATCCACGCTGCTCCATCACACAGCTTTGCACACCTCCTCATTCATTATAGTCCAGAATAAAGTCTTTACCCTGGAAAAAAAGAAGGAAGACAAACAGAAATGTGAGGGAATGAGTAGAAGCAATTTAAAAAAGGTGCTGCATTTACATTTAGGTGCACAATTAGTAATCAGTTCCACAACAGTGAGCAACAGTGAGTGGGTAGTTCTCTTCAGCTCAGTTCTTATAAACGCACAAATAAGAAGAGCAAAGAGTCAATTCACAGGAAAATAAAGGAAATGTAACGATGACGAGTTTCACAGAAGATAATGAATACAGCCACCATGAAAAAAGAAACAAGTTAAACACTAGAGGACATTTAGATGCGCATTTCGTGTTTTTTTTTACCTTAAGATTCAAAAGTTAACAGTATTTCCCATTAGCTGATGAATAGTTAAGGGTTTCGACTTTAATGGGAAACAATGTCACAAAGCCCTCAGCACAATGTGAATCATCCAGTTAATTTTACCGGTGCAGATTATGTTGTGCCATCAGGGTAAAGAGCAACGACAGAGCAGCAAAAAGAACAATGAGCACCATGAGCAGAAGCTTGTATGAAGAAACTCTCTGAGTGCTAAAAAATTCAAAATAATTTCTGTTTCTTTGTGACAGGTTCTTTTTATTTTGTTTTATTTTATTTATTTATTTATTTTTAAGCTTGGGAGGGTTTTTTTAACCATCATTTTGTTTTTTTAGTTACTATTTTAGATTCATTTGGACTCTTTGGCTTTGGACAAATGTCTTCTTGAAATCAACATGTTCTTTTTGTTTACTGCCTCATATTTTCCACCTGAATTCCAAGCAGTCGTCTTTTTCACAGTATTGTTTTCTTCTATAGATAAAAAGAAGCTTGTATGACCCCTGAGATGGCGCAACTGGGGCTGAATGCTTTTTTTTTTCGCTCTTCGAACAAAAATCTGCTTTCCTGGATCCAAACAAATCTATTTCCAACTCATTGGACCATGAAACAACCTTGGGGGTCTCACAATACATCGCTTTTGTTGTTTGTTAGTAACATGATCCGTCAGTGATAGCCTGTAGCTTGAGTCCTTTATCTTTTTGCAGGGGAACACTGATTATCTTGATCTGGTAACCACTCTGTACCTCAGCTTGATTTGTTTCAACAGGCCATTGGTTTCGCTGGAGGAAGTTAGCCCACTTGGAAACTACAGCTGACAGCAACAGACTTGACTGCAGCCATGACAATCAATATTTTCACAGTCATCAGCATCATGATGATGATTGTCAAACGCTGATAACTTTATGCTTTCATAAACATTCGAAAAGCTTCATGAGGATTGATTCTGACAATTACAAACAACAGCAAAGAAAGCTTCCTGAAAATCCTCAGTAATGATACAATTAGCTTCCAAAACATGGTTTCATAATGAAACAAAACAAATTAAAACCAAACTAAATCACCTTTTAATCTTTCTTACAGACATTGCTGTTTCAAAAATCATCTGAGACCCACTGAGCTGAATTTTGGCTTTAAAAGGACCATGCTGCGATTTAGCTTTCACAAAAAAAAACACACAAAAAAACAATCAAACGGCCCCAAACTGAATCCCCCAACACATTGCAGCTTATTAAATTAGAGAATGATTAAAACACAGAATAAGCACTTCTGGTAATAAATAACTGTGTCATAATCCGTTTTTTATTGCATTTCTCAGGGTGTGATTAGCCACTAACATGCTGTGTGGAAAGTGCACAGCATATTTTCTGGTAATAGCTGTGACTGGTACAGGGGTTGTTAAGTGACATAGCCATACCTCTTCATCTACAGGTAGATAAGGTTAATTCACTGTCTAATGGACCGGGGAACTGATGAACCATTTGATGTTAAAGGGTAATTGCCTCTATCTGAGTTGTGTTGTGTATGTGGACGGACCATCACAAGTCATGTAGGGTAAAAGAACGAGAAACACAGATACACCATTCTGTCAGAGGAGATGACAGACATCATTAACACGTAACCTAACTGAGCTCCCTCCTTAACCTGCTCTGACAAATCAACACTTGTTTTGTTTGATCAGGTATGAATTTGCGAACTTGTTCAATGTCTCAACAGAAGACGAGAGCGACTGTACGCATTCAGGAGCTCCACTGACCCCAACCCAAACGTATCTTTATGGCACTTTGTTGGGTTAAAATGACATTAAGCAGATGGGGATTTACATTACTCCTCAGGGCTGTAGGAATACAGGGAGAGCTGTAGTCATGGAAACGGACCCCTACATGTCTGTCAGACCTGTTTAATTATTCAGGACCACCATCACTGAGCATCAGCAGGGTATCAGCTGGAACCTCTGAAAAGACTGAAAGAAAACTGAAAAACCACAAAGCATTTTCAACAAAACATGAAATAAATTGTTTAAGTTGTGCATTTCAAGATGACCGGGGAGATCGGGAGAGCTAACCTTGACTAAATCTACATTTTCCATTTTAGTAAACTTTTTGTCCTCAATCACTTGACTTATAGGAAAACATCAAAAACTGTATTCATATACACGCTGAGCAAATTGAAAACACATCACATCTAAACTGGACAAAAACATCATGCAGGATATTCATACTGATACAGAATGGGTGATGCTTTAAGAACAAAAAGATCTACAGATGACTTTGATCAAAGTCTACATGAAATCAAATCTAAAAATTGATGCAGGCTGGTCTGCTTTGCTGAAATGTCACTGCAGCAAGTTAAAATGGTCCTCAGTAGTTTGTGTGGCCCCCAGATACTTGAACACTCCTCAACAACGTTGGGCCATGCTTCCTCCCAGATCCTCAGCAGGTCACCACTGAGCTCCTGGACAATCTGAGGTACAACCTGATAGATTCAGATGGACCTCAACATGATGTCCCAGAGATGTTCCATTGGATTTCATTTAGGTGACAGGATGAGGATGGACATTATCATACAGAAAGACTCCAGGACCCACTGCACTAGTGAAGGGTCTAACAATAGCTCTAAGGATTTCATCCTGATACCTAATGGCAGTCAGGGTGTCATTGTTTATCCTGTACAGGTCTGTGTGTCCCTCCATGGATCTGCCTCCCAAAGCCAACACTAATCCGCCACCAAACTGATCACACAAGAAGCTAGTAGAGACTTGTGATAAAGAGGAAGGCTACACTCCCATTTCCAAGAGATTCACAGCATCTAGAACTGCTGCACGTTGTATCATCACCAAGTACAAGAAGGTAAATAAGAAACAAACTAGGTTGTAGCCGTAGGCACACAATTTCAAGAACTCTGGAAGGAAAGTCAGCAAGGAGCCCCAGACATCTGCCAATAAGATTGTTGCCTCTTTTGGACTCGATGTTTCATGGAACGCGTTTGTGAGGACTCTTCTTTGTGGTGGGTTTCAGGACCATAGTCCCAGAAGAACCTTCAGAGTAGCACATCACAGCAGAAGTCTGTGTTTTGGTCTGATGAGAGTAAACCGTAACTGTTTTAGCACATAGATGTTATTTATGTTTGGTGAAGACATGGAGAGGCCTTCAACCCCAGAAACAAAGTTCCCACAGTTAAACATGGTGGAGGGAGCATCATGCTGGGGAGCTGTCCAGCAGCCTCAGGCATAGGGAGTCTTGTTCAGGTGACATCATGAAAAAATAAAATTATGTTGATGTCTTGAGGGGAAAAATGCAGAAAATCTGCTCGCGGTCTAGGATCAGGTCATCAATGAGTCTCCTAACAAGACAATGACCTAAAACATACATCAAAATTAGTCCAACAGTTCCTCAAGGACACCAAAACCAAGATCCTGGAGTGGCCCGCTCAGAGCCCAGAGCTCAGCTGAGTAGCTTTAGCAGCTAGCTTACCTTCCTTAACATTTTAGAATATCAAACTATGAATAATACAGCTAATTGATTCGGAAGGCATTATAACACACCGTTAACATGATAGTGGTGGAATAGGGGTTGACTGGAAAACCCAGGAAATTGTTTGGATCAAAATTTGACTGAGGCCTTCATCCACTGATTTTTGAGTAATTCAGTTTGCTGTTTTTTTTCCCCCAAAACTTATATACCTGACTGGAATGAAATTCCAAGAATCTTAAAGATACTTAAAAAAAAAGAAGAAAAAGACAATGTGTAACAAATTAGAGTGTTGCCATAGATATAGCCATCGCATGAACACAAACACAATGTAACGCTAAAGGGCTGCTGCCTACGCAGGTCCACAGCATCATATTTTTAGCCTTGGCATTTCTCTAAATGTGTTCACACAGTTCAAAAGCCTCAGTATTACATAATTAAAACTCAAATTTATTGTTCATACGTGGGGTTGAAACATGATCATGAAACAACACCAAAATCAGCTGCTTGATCACTGCAGATGGGACCTCTGTTTGCAAGTTAAGAGTTAAAATGTTTTAAACTAATGCTAAATGACAGATTTTTCATTTGAGAGAGAATTCTACCAGGTTTATTTTTCTCTGTCTTCATACGGGAGATATTTATGAGTGAAAAAGCTCCTGTTCCCATCATTTTGATTGTAAACGATGCCACGTCAGCCTGTCCGCTCCCATTTACCCAACAGCATGAAGAGTGTGGGAGCGCTGCAGTCCGCTGTCACAGAATATGTTATGACATAGTGAATTCACTACATGAGCCTCGCAGGGGGCTGTGCACCGTTCTACTGGAGGTTTTTAAATCACACAAAAATTAACCGAATCCAGTTTCACTGGCTTTGTTTTGTTCTAAAAAAAATGTGAAAAAACAAGAAATATTTATTGTCAACGAAAATTTGACAGTATTTTCAGTCAACAAAAGCCTACTGACACGCGATTAACTGCACAATACTAATTTAAATAATTTTTGTTGTTAATTGGATTTATTAAATCTGTTAATAATTTTGAAAGAACTAATTCATAATTATGCAGCAAATGTAAAAACCAAACAGTTTATCACAAAGATTACATTTTTATTGAACTACAAATACTATAACAAAAGCTCAAACATCTCTGAATTGCAAAAAAAAAAAAAACTAAAACAGCAAATTCACATCATTTACAATTATTTCTGAATCATACTACAACATTTACACATTTATTTTTTTTTAAAAAGGGATAAAAAAGACAAACTTTGGCTGTGCATCTTTAACGTTTCAACTGAACACAAGTGTTGAACTCTCTCTTCTTCTTCTGCTCATTTCAACAGTAGAGTGGTTACAAAGGCACCGAGGTGACGGCACTCCCTCCATCTCACACGATCAGTCAGTCGTATCATCACACAGTCATAAACAGGAACTTATCGCTGCTCAGTGGGGGAGCCCTGCTCACATCCATGCACATATTAAAGAATACAGAGTCTTAAAGTAGCAGGTAAAATATCTGGATACATTTGCTGCACAGTTTGGATACACACTTAAAAATACTTCCAGTAATTAAACCTCAGCAAAGTATTTTGATAAAGTAAAAAAAGGATCAGAAATGAGGCAGACAAGCAAAACATTCAGTTCTGTTGGAGAAAATGAGAAGGCACATCATCTGTATTTGTGCTGCACATGAAGCTGAATTATCAGAGACCATCAGTGGGAAAACAAATAAAAAACGAGGGAGACAAAAGGATCCAGTAAGTCCAGGTAGGAATCCACGAGAAGGTGCTTTATAGAGCTGCACGATGATCACAAGGTTTTCAGATAAGCTACAGGAGCTGAACATAATAAGACCTACATAGTAACGTCATCTGAATCCTTTACTGCACATAACTGTTTATAGTTACATATTGTAAATATGGCTTGTCGGCATTAGGTTTTACTATAATATTCAATTTATAACACTAAATGTTTTGGTTTTCTTCCAGTCTTCCAGAGTTGAATCCATTTGTTTTCCTTATTTACTGTAAATAAAATGTATTTTTGACTTACGGTTAAGTTCCTTTCAGAAGCTCTGGCTCATGAACGAGACGTATCTTTAAAGAGAAAGTGCATTGACTCCATATCGCTAACACACACTAACACACATACAAGCAAAATCAAGCAAATATTCACCCCGTTCATACTAACACTCTTTTTCCTACTTGACATCTTTGTCACTGGTAATAAATTAAAAGTTCAGCAGTTCACATTCACCAGCTGGTTGTGTGTTTGTGCATCTGTGTGCAAGAATGTTTTCTGTAGGCAAGTTGTCCAGTTCACATTGCTTATGGTCACCCTGTTGCTTTTTTGAGAAGCTCCAGGTCTTTGCGTATTTGGGCTGCAAGAGGCGAACAGCCATAAGACTCCAAACCGAGGGGCAGGTATCGCTCCTGCAGCCCGATGACATCATCCCCCCGCCCGGCTTGTAGTGAAACCCAGGGAGGGGGTGAGGAACCGCCCAGGAACCCCCACATCACTAAACTCTCTGTAGTGAAAGGTTGTAATAACAACAAATGAGTAAAAAGAATCTAAAGTGGACAGAGAAAATAAAAACTATGACGTGTTTAACTCACCTTTACCACGCAGATCTGCTGCTTTAGCCAAACCAAAGGAAACCAGATGTGGAGCCACATCAGCCAGACCTTCAGGCTGACCGCGAGTTGCCATGAGCACGACTGACCTGGTGACAAACAGCTCTGCACATTAAGCATTATTCTTTATGATTCTGTTGTAACGTAGCACCAGTTCCAGACACTCACCGCTTTGGTATTCCAGTTTTTAGATACTGTTCCAGCTGTGAGTTCATCTTCGTAAAAGAGGATTTCTTGGTCACTTTTCCAGAACAAGCATCCACTGAGACGAGGAAAAACCCCGGTTGAGTAAAGGATATGGTGACCTCGTTCACCTGGAGGGAAACAGAAGGTTAAACGAATAAACCCGGATCAAGATGAAAGAGTCTGGATCCGTTCCTGGAGTCCACCAAGCTTACAGTAATGAAGGAGGCGTTATCTCCTCTCTGCTGCTCTTTGCTGCTGAGAGACTTCACCTGGGTCTGAAGATAGGACGTCCAAGGCTCACTAGAAAACACAGACTGAGACAAAAACACACACAATCAGCAGTACTGTTAGTGTTTAAGTGCCCAACCTAAATGTAATACCACAAACCTGCTGTGTGCCGCAGCCTTTGCAGGCCTGTGTGTTTGGGCTCGGCATGGGCACTACTGCAGCGGGTACCCCGGTGTGACGGGGGTACGCCGTAGCCGTGCAGTTACACGTCTGTTTGGACGAGGTAGTAGCCGTGATCTTCACTCTTTCACAGCCTTTTGCTGAACAGTAGCTGTGACCATCTCGACTGTGCCGAGCCCGCAGGAAGAAGAACAATAAACTGGAGATAATAAAACAAAACGCACAGAGAAAAAAAAATAAAATTCTTGTTGCAGACTGAAGGATCTTTGCAGTAAGAGAACTGACCTTTATACTTAAACATCAGTCAATGTTAAAGAAATAAACCAAATGTCACAACAGTTATAGATCCGATAGTGAGGAACAGAAGATGAATCATTCCAAACTGAGGGGCGTGTTCTCACCCAGCCTTTTGGTCATAGTAGTACTTTCTATCCATCGGTCTCGACGTCAGTTCTTCTAAAGTTGACGTAGTGCCGTAGTCTGTGATGTCATCGAACGTGTTTCTTTGCCTGTCATAGATGTCGCCCATGATCTGAAAGGTGGTGTCTGATGGGTAACAGAGTCCCACCAGGACCCAGTCACCTCTGAGGGGGAAAAACACAATATAAATCCAGTAAAACTCACGAGAAGGTTGTTGCTTTAGAAGATTCAACAGATCTGCTTCTACTCACTTATCAAAATTGATGAGAGAGAGAACGACCTCTCTGGGTGCAGGTCCATTCCAGTGCAGAGTGTACCCCTTGCTCATCATTAGGACGGGCTGGTACTGCTGAGACGACGCCCCCTGGCTGTTAATCCCCCTCAGTACCAGAGGAGCATCAGGGTATTCGTTTCTGTGGATGGATAAACTCAGGTTCGGGGCTCNCCTGAGTCTGAATGTAGACCTGAAGGACAGGAAAACGTTGGAGAGCAAAGATCAGACATGGAATAAAGACAGAGCTGACGTCTCTCCTGATGTATGGTACCTGAGAGTAGCGGCCACTGCAGGTCACCCCGTTCCACTGGGGCATTTTCACACAGTCAGGATGTTGAATCAGGTAATTATCTGCTCGACCGACGTATGTGTCTCTATAACCTGTTACTGACCCATCCACATCGTGAAAGATGGAGTTTTTGTCACCGTCCAGGTCATTATCTTCAAACCACTGACCGGGTCGACCGAAGAACGCTCGGAGATCTACCTGCAGATATCAACGTTTGGTCTTTTTACTGCTTTTGTTATTTCTTGATTGTATTTATTCTATTTTTTTAATGTTTTTAGGCAGAAATGCATTTGGTAATTTAACAACTTCATTGGAAAACAAGTTACATCCTGTATCATAACAGGAAATACCACTGCATGATTAGGATGAGAATAATCCTGATTTAATAGCTCTAATGTTTTAGTTAAATGAGCTGAAAACACACAAAGAAACACTGTGACTAGACACTTTACAACCAGAAGAGGGCGCCAACGATTCACAGTTGTGTTGATGAGTTCACATGTGAATAACAGATGAACAAAAACATTTAAAAGGGGTGTCGCTCAACCATGCAGGTGAAGTTAGAGTTAAATAATGAGACTTTTTCACTATTCTGCCACTTCAAGAAGTTAAAGTGTTTACAATTAAAAGAGAGTATAAACAGAAAATGTTAAAAATAAGTCCTTACTCATATCCAGCCCACCCTGAAAACTACATCCATGTCTTTTCGTAACGTATCGAGTTAATAAGCAACTAATAAACTAACACCAATGAAAACAACCTCCTTAGCAGGGGCAGAAATTTAACAACAAATTATGAAGCAACGGGTAGAAAAAAAGAGGAAGGAAAAGTTTAGAAAGAGCTGATAAAAATAAAATATTAAAATAAGACTCTTCACAGTGGAAACAAGCAGTTTAGATATACTGATCACATGATTCCAATAAATAACTGTAAACAGTTATATGAATATAGATAGAGTTGAATCAAAGCAGCGCTCGTGGTCTCAGTCTACTCAAGTTCGGAACGCATCCAGCTTCTCAGAATAGTCTCAGAATACTGGAGTTAAATTAAAGCTGTTTCCTCACAGTGGGGTGGAAGTTGAGCTGGGACAGGTTGTTTCTGGGGGTGAGCTGCCACGTGTTCTTCAGGTTGAATCCCACGGCGCTGGTGTAACGCTCCGGTGTGGGGATGAAGCCTCGAAACGTGCTCTGTGTAAGCCGTACGGGGCCATCGTAGATCTGGAAACCTCGGATTGGGAACGTCCTAGAGTTTAAAGGAACATTTCAAAATAAAACAAAATGTAGTCATAAATAAATTCATGCTACTGCTAAAAACAGACTGAGTTTGCATTAACATATCTGCTCATTTATTATGTACATCAACGTGCAGCATCGGAGAAGAATTTAAGTGTTTCTTAGAATTTGGTTTCTAAAAAATAAAAGCTCTTGCCTTCAAATAAGAATCCAACAAGTGATCTGATCCTTTTTATTACTTATTTGTTTTCAAAAATAATTTTAATGTAAGAATTACAAGAATGTTCCATTCTGATAATGTTTAGTAGGAAAAAGCCACAAATATATCCACACAGCAACAGAAGGGTGTCACAGTCCAGCATGAATGACGAAAAACTGTAACTGAAAACAAACTAACAGTCCTTGACACTAAAAAAGAAATTACAAAGTGCCTCACTCACATTGTTCTCATCTGATGTTTCAGTATGAAGATATAGACACACAGGAAGTTGTTAAAAAGTCCTTAAAAGATCTTAAAAGTCCCTTTAGAACTGCTGGCAAGTCTTATCGTGTTTTTGCTGCAAGTCCATTTAAAATACAGTCAACTAGAAACAGTCTGAGTCAAGCTCTGTTCAAACAAAGACATTGTTTTGGTCAAATGAGATCTTGACATCTTCTAAGGTCTTAAAATGACAAAGTTGAAGGAGAGGGCTGCAACGTTCTGCTGAAAGATAAAAAAGGCCACAAATATCCAAATAAATAAATAATTTCCCTTCCTAAGAAATTCTAACTGATGCCGAAGCAGTTTTCATCATCTGCTTGTCATGTAAAGGAAGTGAGTCAATGCACAACTTCCTTTTCTCAACTTCAACTTCAGCTAAAAGCAGCTGTGGCCTGATGAGCCGGTTCATCCTACTGGCTGCTTTCCTCCCTCAGATTCCTATTATTTTTCTTCATGATGTAATCACTCTCTCTTACCTGTTTCTTGGCAGCGTCCTCATCTTTCCGTCAGACCCTCCTACTCCCCAGTATTTATTCTGACCTCCGTTGGTCCCTCTGTTTCGACTCTCACCCACAAACAAGGACTGCGTCACCTCCTGGCTGGAGCCTTCATCTTTAGGGTAGCTGCCATCACTGCAGAATCAAACGATAAGATCATGTTACATGTTAACTGCATTTAAACATATAAGACAGTTTAAGAAAATAATAAGGTGGTCGGAGTCCAAACCTGGCAAATGAGAGTCCCACTCCATTGTCAGCAAAACTGTAAAGTAAAAAGGAAGTTAGTTTGGGGATTTTGCGTGTAAAATTTCCAACATTTTGAAACCCAAATACAAAGAAAAACTGTCTAAATAAATTGAATTAAAGACAATAGAAGACTTTGATTCAATTTGAAGTCCCATTTAAAGTCATCTTCCCAAAGTGACCGCTGGAATGTGAAACAAAATAAACACTCAGATAAATGTTTGATTAAAAATAGAAATAAAATAAACAAGACACTGATACTGAATCTGTTTGAAGAAAACAAGCAGACGTCTCGTCTCACCCTGAGTTCTGGATGATAATGTCTCCACCTCGTATCCACGCTCCCAAGTCATTGTTCTTAAAGGAGATCAGCGTGTCAATGACCGCCGCCACACGAGGACGAGTCGGGTCAGAGTTCTGATGAGGTCGAAATCTAAAAATACAAAACATGTTCTCGGAGTAGGTTTCTGTTTTCATCAATCATCTTCCTGAATAGTTTCTGTTCCAAAAATACTGATCAATGCACAGCTAACTGAGGTGATGCTTGTTACTTCCCACAATGCAACCTGTCACTCAATCCTCTAGTTAAACACTAAATCACTAAGTGTTCAGCAACAAACAGGGTTGAACTTAAATGTGCCACTTCTGCACACAAGTTTAAAAATAAACTTGAAAAGAACAAAAGTCTTCCTCCAGGGAAAAATGTGACCTGAAAACTAGACGTCCTCAGATAAATCATTTCATTTCAGATCCTGTTACTCGGCTGATTTCTAACTTTTTACAATCATTATTAATGTTTCCGCTTTTCACATATTAAAAACATGTAAATTCTAAAAAATATTTCCTATCCCTTCTTTACACACACTCACCCACAAACTGTGTGTGTGCTCTGTGTGCGCGTACGCAGCCAGCGGTCACAGATTTTTTCAATTTTTTCCCATCTAGCTGCGGGCTGTTTGGGTAAGAAGCTGCAGAGTGGAAACTCTATCTGTGAAGCTGTTTTCTCTGTCAACACAAAGCTGACACACATTCCTCTAAAATGCAGCAACACTATAAAACCATCTACATATCCTTCTCTGTTAATAGCCACGTCCCATGAAGACAACAAGCAGCTAGCAATAACTTTATCCATAAACATTTATTAACTGTGGCACTAGACAAATATATTAGTAAAACCACCGATATGGAAATATTTACACAGTGTAATTATACATGGTGATGAATGTGATAACAACCACAGACTGTTTAACCCTATAAAGACTTCACTGTGTGTTCATGAACACGCTGCAGCTCACACATACACACCTGGCACTGTTATCTAGACAGAGGTATTCCCGTGGATCAGCAGCGCTGGCGTTGGTGGTCTTCACTCCTTTATCAATGAACAGCCCCGCCTGAGTAACCAGAATTACAACAAACTGTTTGTTTCTTAAGTAACTGGTAAATATGAAGGATTTCTTTCAAACTGATGCAAAACACGTTTTATTTATTGATTTATTTTACAGTTTGGTACCTGAAGCACTAATAAAACAACATTATTACAACAAATGTGAGGTGTCCCTGCGTGTCTTGTGCGTATGGAAACTGTGTGCTGCAAGCTGGAATAAGTGAGGTTTAGTCTCTGACCGCAGGGCTCCTTCCTCTGTTGGAGGCTGCTGTGGTCAGTCTGGATAAAGAGCTCACAGTTCACCTGCCTGATTTCTCTCATCACACAACAGAGCAGCATTGTGGAGCCCACTTGCACGTCTGTGTGAATCCACGTGCACGTTTCCGTGCAGATTGTTGGTAAGAATTAAATAAACACGCAAAGGATTAAAAGCTTTCTATTCATCCTAAAATCTGGATTTCTTTTGTTTTAGAGAACTGTGGTCTCTTCGTGTACATAGTGTTCCTGAATACCAGGGATACCTTAAAGTTGGAGTGTACGCGGTTGTTGTAAAAGATGCCAAGAGGGGTGAGCTCTGACTTGGTCTCTGGTACGAGTCCGTGAGAGTCTCCAGTGGAAGAGCTGTGGAAGACAAACCAGATACCAGCATCCTGGAAAAGGTGAGAAAAGAGGAGAAACATCATTTTTACTTTATTATCAGAAGCCTGGTGACACCATGAAGGGTTCAGGACATCATATTACTCCATGGTTGTCCCACAGAAATAATAAAACAGATCAAGGGGTTGAATTTTAAACCTATTAATCCAACCTTCATGCTTTATTGAGCTTAAGTGAAAGCTGAGATCTTATAACTGTGGCGTTCCACGTTGAGCCAAATTTAAAATGAGGGATTTATTTTATATACTTTCCTATATTAAGTCTCAAAAGGTTATTTTACTTCCCAACAAGCACAAAACTCTTTTAATTCCCATTTTATTGATGGATCATTTTGTTATGAGCAGGAAAATCTGTATTTGTTTTTCTATGTAAAGTTAAAGAACACCAAAGCCAGCAGTCTGTCTTTATATTAAAGTTCATGCATCCTTACAGTTACTCTTTATCCTGTTTTTTGATTATATAAACTTCTGATCTGCCTCTTTATTTAAAACACGTTACCTGAGAACCAGCGGCTGCATTGCTGATGAGGTTGTTGTTGGGATTGGCAATCCAGAATGTTGAGACTGCTCTGCAAAGCACAACGTCCAGACAAAGAAAGACACAATTACAAGTGCACATCAAAAAACAACAACGAAAAGGACAATATGTCCGCACATCAGTCTCTCACTAATAAGAAGACGGACGGAGATCAAAGAATCCTGCAGGGTTCCTTAATTCTCTCTCTAATCTACATCTCCAACATCAACCCTGGACAGGAAGAGCTTTGCCAAGACTCACAGAGCACGTCCACCGTTTCCTGGAGACAAACTTTCCTCCTTCAGAAGAGGCTCTATTCTTGTTATTGCTATGATATAAAACATCCCACAGAGAGGGAAGGTTGCTTTTACTTACTGTAGATAAAACTATCCTGCTTTCAACCAGTAATAATAAATAAAGTGTCTCATACCAGCTGTTCAAACTCAAGTCTGCACTTCCTTTTGCTGACTTAAGAGTCTTTATCACACTGTGGAGAAGATTCCTTACAAATTACCATCTTGTAGTGTTGAATAGTTCCAAACCAACTCACACAGTCTAGTTCAAAAGTTGCCTTATAATAAAAGAATAGCAAGAAATCCTCTCCACCTTCATGTGAATCAGATCTTCTGACGGGATAAATCACATCGACACACAGACTAAATCAAATGAATTTCTCGATGAACCTTCAGGGTCTTACTTGCACTCTGTGCTCGGTAAGGGAGTGTAGCCCTTGTAGACGTTGTCCCTGATGCTGGTGCACAGAGTCTCGTTGCGATCAGTCGGCAGCAGAGACCCTGGTCTGGTCAGCAAGCCGAGGTTATGGTAGAATGTGTTTCTCTGTTCAATCCCGTCCTCAAGGAAAAAACAATGACCCAAAGTATCATAACCCACCGTGTTCTTCACCTGGACAGAAGATCAAAAGATTAACACAGAGCAATAACAGTTAGTTCTCAGTTAAAGAACGAAGTAAATGCAAAAACAGAAATCTTTTCCAAGAAAGGATATGTGTTACTAAAATATGCTAAATATCCTGGAAAATAAGATCAGGGAAACATCTGTTACTCCGCTAGCAGAAAACCCCGAAGGAACATGCAGCATCTTCCAAATGCTACAATTTCCTACCACCTGAAATCCTTCCAGATTTCAGAACAAATGATCCCTCTAGCTAAAGGAAAGAAAAAGACAGACAAAAAAAAACATTGGTTCTACTTTGAAATTATTATTATGAGTCTTTTTCTTTCAGGACAAACAATCAACATTTGTAAAGATGACAAACAGATAAGTTTAAAAACCTAAAAGTGTAAATAAATGATTTTTAACAGTCTTTTTCTATAAAAAAGGGGGAAAACAGGGAGGATATGGAATAAAAGCAAAAATAAATAAAACTAATCTTAATGACAAACAGTCATCTTTAACTTATTTTACTAGATTCTTGAACTCTAACTTCTTCACACATGTGCTAACACTTTACTAACCAGCAGGCCGTTGGTGGCGTGGATGGTGAGACAGCGAGAGAAAGAGTGATGTATGGAAAGTCCATCCACATACGTGGGCTCCATGTAGCCTCCTCTCTCGTCCACATCCCCACACATGTGGAAGTGGAGAGGGTAGCGGCCTTTTTCTCGCTGCTGGCCCATGTTCTTCAGCTCCACGTGGGATAGATGCACCGATGAAAAGTTAGCCAAGATCTGAATTGGCAGGAAACACAGAACAGAGAGGCTGGAGTAGAGAAGCAGCAAAATATTTCCTCAACAGAGTTACAGTATAACAAACCAAAGAACTATTCCACTGGTTGCATGATGGAAAACACAAGTCAGCAGCTGACTAATATAAAGAATGAATGAAATGGGTTAATCCTGGAGTGTAGCTCATCTTCTTTTGTTTTTATTCTAACGATCTGACTGGTATGTGATATATAACCGCTGTCAACATGAGTCACAGAGTCCAAATCCTCCCAAACCACATGTTCTAATAACAAATAGTGATGCAGAAACATAAATCAGAAAAACAAAACATGCATGTAGATAAACACAACAAACGATCTGATATGAACAGCAGGCAAGTCATCCAGTGTGAACACATCATGTGTAACTCTGTCGGAGGTCTTCTGCGGGAGCAGCAGAATCCACGAGGGTCTGGTTTCTGTTAAGGAGGAATTGGCCAATCCTTTCAGCAAACTCACACTCAGACAAATACACACAGCTCTGACTGACCAGCTTCCTCACACACTCTGTCTGACTTACACAAACACACACGCATGTAAAACTGTTTACACGGCTAGTGACGCCTCGAGCATGGCGAGATCAGCACATCCTGAGCAGTCTGAGAGAAGTAGGTAAAGAATGCAGAAACTCCTGACTGTGTATCTCAATAATGCAACAGGAGAAATACACTTTATAGTACAAGAGATCGTATCCCTAAAAGTAAACGGCTGAATAAAATGTCACATAAAAAAAAAAAACATATTCTAAAGGAATGCTCTAATGTTTTCATGAATGGTTTCATATGTATGTTTTCCAAATTGGAGCCATGTGGCTCAAGAAGTTACAATAATCTTTGTCTTCCTTGTTTGTTCAGATTTCTGAAAGTCTGTTAAAAACAAAGTATCAATAAGAAAATTGAAGCTTCACACAGTGTGGAAAAGAAAAAAGGAGCTTCAGCGTGAGAAGGAAGCTTCATTTTTATGTTTCCTAACAGAAATATAAATAATTTTTCTCATTTAGAGTGACATCTGGATAACAACACATTGTCACTGTGTGTAGAAACAATAAGACAGATCCCTGCAAACATGGTGACCTTCAAAGAAAGAAGAGACAGCAGTAAATTTAGCTATGAAATCCAGCCTAAACAGCTCGTGCTATTAACATAAATAAATCACACATACACACCTTGATGTGGCCTCCAAAGGTGTCGTGGTTAAAGAACTGGCACTTGTTTCCATAGCAGGAGTTTTCCATTTCTCCATAGATGAGAATATTCCTTGAAAGCAGCGCAACTTCTGCTCGCATGTCGATTCCATCCATGATCTCCCCGACGTGGTTGTACCGAGGCCTCCCTAAGCAGCACGGACACAACACACTCAAGTTATGTGCATAAATGTTGTTTTTTGTCTTATTAATTAATTTACTATACAGCACTTTGGTCCAGCACTAGTTGTTTTAAAGCACTTTATAAATAATAGTATTTAGTCCAATCTTGTCCAATTTAACTTTATTTAGTATCAAATGTATGTCCAATCTTTCTGGTTTGGCACAAATGACACAGAAAGTCATATTTTTATACACTAACAGCTTAATGAAAAAGGAAAATAAAAATAAAAAGGAAATGAGGATTTTTAGTATCTGCTTATTGTATTTGTTGACTTTGGTCATTCCGGCTGTTCACTGCCTGCACCGGAGCACAGAGTTACTGATATAACTCACCTTGAATCCGGACCTGTCTGCTGGTACAGGTGGGGCAGGGCAGCAGGGTGAACTCTTCAGCCTGGTGCATGGAGTAGTCCGTACTGGCAACAACTATTTTATCACCTGGTTTCCATGTCTGCTGCACCTCATCCTGCAGGTTCAGCACCACCTGGTCTACAGCATCCACCTGGAAGCCCATGATGGGGAAGCCTGTAGAGTGTTGATTGTAAATAATATCATAAAAATAATGAGAATAATGAGATATGAATGTTGAATTAACACCTGCTGGGTGTGTAACAGACTCTGACTGTGTCGTCTCTTGTAAAGAACGTTGTTTTTAGGACAGACTCTGAACTCTGTGTCATCAGCAGAGTGGGTGAACACATTAACAATCTGCTTCATGTGTTTCCTTCCTCCTGTGGCTTTAATGACCTCCACCGTCCTAATATTCCCACTTCATCACCTGTATATTCAGGATTTCCAGTACTGGGCGGCCCTGCTTGGACTGCACCCCGTGTGTCATGGAGTATGTAGAGTGACTGAAACTGTTCTGATGAACTAAAGTGTCAAGCAGGGGAGGAGTTTACAAGGACCAGTGCAATAGCCCCTAAAGCTGGGACCTCCAGAATCTACGTAATAATCTGGCGCGTGTTTCTCATTCTAAACCACTTCCTCCCTTTGCCTCAGAGGACATCACTTACTGGTGAGAACCGGCTTATATCAGCCATCAAGTGGGCCTGTAATCCCCTCAGTTACACACTCTGGCACATTCAGACAGAATCTTCTGCCACTCAGAGCATCAACCTTGGATCAGCTGTCCGGGGTGTGCCGCTGTACAGAGGCGTGGCTCCGCCATCATGGAATAGGTGCGGCTTCGGTCAAGCAATGGTGAACTTATTTTCATTGAGAAGGAACGCATGTTGTCCATTCCTTTTAACCCGGATGTACCAGAACATCTGTGGACCTATGATCTTCTGCCTACCGAGAAATTATTTCTGAACAATCCTTATCTTCTCAAAGGTGGTCCAACATGAAAGGTCTGAGAACAGCTCTCTGGGGTTACATATGTAAATTGACATTTTGTGGATGATAAAATAAGTAGTTATTAGTTTTATCATCACAGTTCACAACAAGGCTGCTACAAATATGATAAAGATTTATCAGCAACGTTGTATCTGATACGTGCTCATAGAAATAAACGTGTTGCATTTATCCTGTTATCTGACATGTGATGCAACAATCATATGAGAAAAAACATTCAGTCGGCTCAAATTCTCATAACAAACAAAAGAGTAGCAGCAGTCAGCTGACATCTGAATAATCTACTATTCACTGTGTTTAATACTAAATATCTTTCCAGATCACACAACTCTGCAGTAATGATACAGATGATTTACACAGGACTTGTCTCATGTTTAAAGTCCCTCTATCGTACACGGACTCTCACCGTTCTTCCACTCGCTGTGGGCGGTGACGGAGAAGCCGACTCCATCTACTGTGGTGAAGTTGCACCTGGCGAGAGCGCTTCCTCCTGTGTTGAGGTTCTCGTGCTCCTTCACTTCCTCTGAGCATGACGTGTTACCGCCTCCCACCACAGAGACCAAAGCCCAAGCCTGCCTACAGAGGTCGAAGGGACCAAAAGAAAGTTGGAAGAAAAGCAGGAAAATAAAGAGGAAGTTCATATTTTCCATATTAAAATTCAAATATTGAAACTGCAGCTCTGAAGTTTCCCATAATGTGAGAAAAAAGCATAAAGTGTTTAATCTTCTCTGGTAATTATTTAGTTGGAATCATAATTTTGGTTTAAGATGACTGTATTTACAGTTTCACAGCAGCACCAGACAATGTGAGAAACTCAACAGAACACGAGGTGATAGATGATGTTTGTGTCTGAAGACGTCAGTGTAAATGAATCAGGATGATGGAATGAGACATTTCTAAACAAATACTTCTAAACGGAGCCCGAACAAGAAACAAGGCGACAGACCATCAGAGTAAATGTCAGTGATGAAAAAAATTACACAAGAAGGATTTCAGAGACAAGAGGGAGTGATGAAAGAGTCAATATCAGGAAGATTATTTCCTCATTATTTTAATTTCCTTTTGGAAACATTGAAACGAGGGATTGTCATATTACAAATCCCAATGAGATGACAACAATCTAATAATAAGAAGATGAGACAATCTTGAGGGTGTGGGTGAAGGAATGGGACTGGGTGTATCTCTGAGAGCACATGTGCTAAATTAAGGAGCTTAAACAACTCGCCATGTTTCAAACATGTTTTCAACTTCTTTAGAGTAACTCTCCTTCTGTATGACCTCAGAGGCCAAAGAATTGACAGAAACTGCAGCTTTTTGATACAAGCTTGTTATTTTGGTAGTTCATTAGAAGATAGAACACTGATTTTAGCATTAAGTGTATTTTATTCACACACAGGAAGCAAAACGTGAAAATCTGGTTTGTCATCAACACGTTCAGCTCTGATGAAGCGAATCTGGATTTGAATTTTTACTAAAGATCAAAGCAAGAGATGAAAACTCCAAATCACCTAGCTGCAATAATAATAACCGTTTAAACATATTTTAGTGTGAATCACAGTTTCTGTAGAAACAAGCGTGACCCGAACTGATAAACAGGATCAGCCTTCCTTCATCAAGTCGGCCTCGATCCCAGGCTCGATTCAATCATTCCTAAACAGCTTCATTGTTTGAACAGAAGAATAAACGTGTGGAGGCCAGAGGTGAATTCACCAATGACCAGTACACACGCACGTTTACGTACATGCCAGTCTGCTACTGAGAAGCAAAAGATTAAATACAGACATCAACAGCGCCAACGCAAGACTCGTTCGTGCCAGAAGGACCGACGACGCCACTGAAACTAAACTTTAAATAACAAATGATACTTTGGAGAAATGCTTGTTATTGTTCCGTACCAGTCAAAGGTTTTCACACATCAGAGCGGCCGGGGGAGTGTGGACTCTACCGTTAGAGGTCATAATGTGTGCAAGTGCCAGTTTGAAATTATGTCCACTGGTACCACAGAGAACTGCTTGAACTGCAGTATGTGATGTCCTTCTCTGATTTTGCTAAATTCCCCCTTGTGAGCAGGACAGTGTAAACGTCTGTCTGTTCTTTACAGATAATAAGAATTACGGACATAAGTTCCACTGAACTGCCGGATTCTGTGTAAATCCTGTAACCTTTTGACCTTGGATATCATCCTGTCTGAGTTTCATTGTTCTGTTGGAGCGTGATACAGCAAAATCCCATGGGAAACAGAAAGATGAGCTATTAGGAAAGATTCAAGAGAACATTCCAAATGTAACAAAGAGAAAGACCCATTAACCTGCGTTATCAGCCCCAAAAGACCCAGATCTAAGACTTCTGAAGACATTCACACTTAACATAACATGGAGAACTGGACCAGTCCTAACATGGATGAGAACCTGAACAGTTAAAGTGTATCTGACACGATTTGGACAAAATATGTGCTATTAAAGCTAAAAATAAATATTCTATGCTTTAAGAATCCTTGTAAATATTTTCTTACCTGTATTTGAGATCGTGAGCAAACTGACTTCCGAGAACTTCCTTACAGGCTTTCTTAGTTTCATCCAGTAAATTCTTGATGGCTGAGTCTCCGACAGCCAGAGCGATGATGCGTCCGGCTGGTAAGGAACGCAGTAGCTGGGTGAGACGCTGACTGTCATTACGTGACTCGTGCGTGTCAAAGCGTCCGTCAAAGAGCAGCGCAGACGTGTCCTGGTCAAAGACGCGCAGGTTGATGCCTCGGCTGAAGTTCTTCTGCAGGGCGTAACCTCCTGTGGAAAGCCCTGATGCCGGGATGCTTTGGGTTAACAGTGACCAGGAGACTCTCTCAGTCCCATGCAGCTCCAGAGTTCCACCACTCATAACACCAATAAATTTACGGCCCATGCCGGGGACTTCTGTGACAGCTTTGTTGTCCGAGCGGCCTACAAGAGCGATGGTCGCACGAGAACGGTAGCGACATTTGGGCGACCCAATATGAAGGGCTCCACCGTCCTCTATGAGGATGTGATGCGTTCTCAGAGTTATGTCCAAGGAGCCGTCTGCATTGTCCGCAAATACCACGCGACCTGTGAGAAATCAGGTGAGAAGAAGGAGACCTGGTGTCGAGATGTTTATAAACTGAATTACAGACCAAAAGTCTAATGAATAAATCCTGCACCTGAATAATCTTACCTCCTGATTGGATGGTGAGGGAATGAAAGGTGGCAGAAGATTCCAGTCTAAACAAATGCCCCTTCCTAACAAAAAACACCTTGTCTGGTTGGTGACCCGGATTCCAGCTACTTAGAGACGGGTTGTGGTCTGGACAGTTTTCTGTAACCGTGATCAACAGCTGTGAGGAAATTCTGCAGCAGACTAACAACTTCTGGATTATACAGAACAATAATAAACAAATACAGATCGAATCCATCTGTGATACTAACCGTCTAACACATTTGCACTTTTCAGACTGAGAACAAGAACAAGTGTGAAGAAGAATGCACCCATAGACACACCGCAGCAGATAAGTGTGTTCTTTCGCCGTTGGAGGTTCCAAGCCAGCTCCCTGCGCTGGTTCTCCTCTGACACACTGAGCGTGGTTTGCTGCTCCAGGGATAGACCGCGTGGTTTCAGTGGAGGAGGTGGTGGAGTTTTGGCATGTGGAGGCGAGCGGACAGGAGCCACTCGTCCAGGAACGTAACCTGGATACCTGGGATGGTTGCTGTGAGATGGCGCCACAAAGACAGGGTAGCGGCTGGGACCATCACTCGTCGGCATGGTATTCTTGTCCAATTACCTGAAGGGAGAAGAAGACAGAACAGAAAAAATGACAATATTATGGGATTTATGTTACTTAAAATGTCCCTTATTTTGGTCTAAATCTAGCTGAGTGTGGATAAATAAAACCCACTGTTTGTTCCACAGAGGTGAAGTGGACCTGGACTGTGACGAAGTCCTAGAAAAGGTCTCGGTGCAGATAAACACCTTGATTTTACCTTTTCTCACACAAACCCTGCCCAGCACAGAACAGCTCACACCTGGACCTTTAAAGTAAGTATAATAGAGGGTTGTGGTCTGGAATCCATCCTAATTGACACTGCCTGAGCATTGAGACATAAAACCTGAAACTCACAATGTAGAATGACCCGATATCAGCACAACGTACAGCAGCCACTCTTGTGGAAGGAGGAGCCAAAGGAAATGAAGAAAACCTGTGCAGGTGTGTGAGAAACACTCCAACAAGCTTGAACCTGAACTTAACAGATGTGAGGCAACACCGCAGTAAAAATCTGTTCCACCATCTCAGGAAAACATCAAGTATATTAGACAATAGATCCTCATGTCAACATTTAAATAAAAATTACAGGTAAGACATTAAAAATGTGTGCAATGCAACTTATATCAGTGTCTATTGTTTATGTTGTGGTAGGCAGGTGCACACTGTGCTACTATATTGTTAGAAGCAACCTGGTTATGCAACGACACACAAATACATCATTTAACCATCTGACGAACACAGAATGACCTTTGTGTGGACGGGACAATTAGTCATCATTTTACTGAAGAGCAACAATAAACCTCTTCAAACTTCTGAACAAATCAAGTCACACATCAGCACTGCAGGACAATGACTGTCACTTACATCAGCCACCAAATACTGAACAAATACCTTCCAATCTCTGGTCTGCAGGGTCACAAACGTCCTGTTGGTTGAACAGTTTCTATCTGAACCCTCACTGGAGTTCAAACACTTTTATTTTGAATATTCTCTCCTTTATGTGAAGGAGGGATCAGTTCCACATCATCTCATCTCATGTTTTCATTCTTCACCTTAAAGAAGGCCAGAATGAACCCAAGCTGTGCTGGATTCAACCCACGATGCGCCTTCAGTCCCATTTTTTGTTGATTTTAGAGCTACTGAATATCAAACAGATGTGCAGGGGAACTGCTGGAGTCCAGGCGGGACAGACAATCCCGCATTTCCCAGCTGGAAAATAAGCGTTTTCCTTTGGACTCTGGCAGTGAAACAAACAGTAAGCCATGTGTTTCACTTTGAACAGATCAATTCTGTCTCCGACTGACTGACTTTGTTATTTCTGATTATTTATGGGCTTGTTTTTGGTCCGTCACGCTTCTAATGAGGTTAAAAAACTGAAAATGTGCTTCTATATTTAGGGTAAAGGAGAGTGTCCGGTTACAGACAGAGGAACTGTAAAGAAAATAAGTAACAAATACAGAAGAAACTTTACTGTCCACACTGCTGGAGACGTAGCAACAATGTGTTTAAGGTGCGCGTGGCTCCTTCTCGGGTTTTAACGAACTAACATGTCCGCGTTCAAGTTACTTGTGAGAAAACAAAGACTCACCAGCCGGTAAAACCTCTTCCAGTCCGAATGCTTGACGGACAGAGTCAGACGCGGTGTGAACGGCCGAGCAGACGGGGAGGTCTACCGATACTGTCCAGGTCCTTCACCGCTCTGTCCATTCGCTGTCCGACGAGCCGGTCAAAAACAGCTGAAGTGGACGAATACGGTCTCATCCAGGCTACAAGTTCAAGCTTGTCGCGTCCCTTTATATCAACCTCTTTCTCCACATGTTTTGTTTTTTCTTCCTCTGCTGATAGGTTCACCCGTCGCTCAGCCTCCAACCCCACCAAGAGAAAGCAGGCGCGGCTTGGAGGAGAAAGGAAGTGGAGATGTGTTCACGGACGGTTAGAAAAAAGAATAGCGCTTATGAAAACACGTGATGAAGACTCGCGATAGAAAATGCGGAAAAATTAGAACCAGAAGCGGCTTTTGAACCTTGTACCTTCTGGACCTTGATGTCCTCTCCTGGTTTCATTAAACTGGGTTTTTCGGGGATCTGGTCCTGGATGTTAGGTTGATCTCACGAGAGGCGAAGTTTAAAAATCGTATTTATCCAAATCATCCTCTAACCCATACAGACCTTGTTTCTGGCAGGGCTCATGTAGGAATAATTTTGGATTAGAAGAGAATATTCCTGTGTTCAAGGAGACATTTTTCTACCAAGCGTTCTAACAATGATGCAGATTCATCTTACTGGAAAAAGCCCCCAAGCCCAAACTGTCTTTTGACTTTGGTTAAAAGACAGTTATTCTTGGTTCAATCCTTAAACTGGGTTAACTAAGTTAAGATGCCCTCCATGGAAACTAAATGTTCCTCACACACCCGCCCTACTTCTTACTCCAGCTAGTTTACAATCACTAATCAACACACCCATGTTTTACATTCTGGAGAGAAAAGGGCAAACCGTGCTCGATAAGAGGTCCAAGCCTGCACCCCATATGCTGCAAGCACACACATATGTATACATACATTTCTAAAGAATTATAGAAAAGCTTTGCTTACAGCATGTGATCAGTTAGAGGATAACGTCACTCTATATATGAATTATTTGTTTCAATTCAAAACAATTTACATGCAGTTTCAGTTTTGTAGCTATGGGTGAATTTAAACATTCATCTTTAGCAAATTAAATGAGTAATAAATTGAGTTGATTAATAATCAATACCCAGTTGTTTGGAGTGGCTTCAAGTTTAAAGAAGAGTGGCAGATTAGAACCTGGAGGATTGCAGGTTTGATTCTAATGTGTCATGCCACTATCCAGCCGTCTGCTGAAAGAGTGAGTTAATCCCATCCTGATCAAACAAAGGCAAAAAAGGTTTCAAAGTATGTGTATATATAAATCGGTGGTAAATGCTCCAGGACTATATTTCATGCATTCTAACTATTATTGATGTCTTCTTAAATTCCAGCTCTGAGCCACACTGCCCCCTGCTGGTTCACATTAGTACATGTCCATCATCCCCTCCAGGTGCTGGCAGACAGCAGAGATAAGAACTGATTCAGTGTTCTTCGATGTATGTTCTTATATATATATTTTTTTAGAAATCTTGTTGTATAATTTTGTTTTTAATAGATTTAAGGCAAAAAAATAGGGGAAAGGAGGGCATATATAAATCTTCAAAATAAACGCTGTAGTCACAAGCTCATTTTCTCAAATACGTTTTATTTATGTAACCATGGTAGATTTACTATATAATTGTTAGTACACAGTTTGTATTGAAATATGCTGTACAAACTGAACCAGACTCAACCTGTTGAAGGCCTGCACAAAAGGCCATCTACATGATGACCTTTTAACACGAAGAATCCGAGAGGGTAAAACCACCTCCAGAAATTATTTAAAAAAATAACAATTAAAAAAAAAAAAAAAAAACATTTCTGCTGAGCATGTAAAATAAAAATAAAACAGGTTTTAGGAGTCACATGAGAATGTCAGTAAGATAGAAGATGTTACATCACATGACACAAAAAATATGGTTACTGATCCTGATCATCTTGGTCAATCTGACAAGCTGTTTCTGCGTCTCACCAGGTGAGTATTAGAACCTGCAGCTTTACAGTAGCACCGACTGGCTGTAGTTTGATGCATGTGGAAATTTTTGACATTTCTGTAAGGTTGTGTTTGCCTGTACAGGCTAGAAACAAAAGCAAAACGCTGTTCATGGCAAGCTGTAGCACTTTGACATTTACTTTTCACGGGCTAGTGTTTTACTTTGACCACCCTCAGCATTAAAAGGGCAAATCAACATGCAACAATAGGTTCAGAATTATCATGCAGGAGAAATATTAAATTAAGACTAAAGCAAAGCGATCTGTCTGTGATGGAGGCCTTTAATGTCGAGCCAGTCACTTTGGCGTAGCTCTTTGTCCCAGCACACAGCGGGAAATTAACCAAATCTGGAGCTCCATCATTGTTTGGTTCAAAAAAAAAAAAGTAAAAATCGGTCCAAAAATACCACATTGTAATATTTGTTACAACTTCCTGAACTGTAGAATGAAGCAGTGACCGTGAGGTTTACCACTCATCCTGATTGGTATTCTAGTGGTTTTAGTCATGATCTGATTGCTGACAGCAGCAGTCACAGTAGTCAAGTTTCATTATATTAAAAAGTGTTACGATTAGAAAGTTCGGCTCCAGTTACACGAAGAGATCCGTTATAATTACTACAGGCTTTAGTTCACACCATATATATTAAAGACCCAAAGGCAGAAATGTTACAGTCCTGGCTTCCTGGGCTTCACAAACGTTACTACATCTAGGTGAATAAGTGTCATCTGCATAAACCCCCAAAAGCATTTTCTCAACATATCGTGTTCTCATTAACAGTGAAATTAGTGTCTCGAAGCATCAAGACATCAGAGTAAGACAAGACAACAGTGTTCAAGATCTACAATGTTTTATCCAAACTGTTGGAGTTCTCATCCGAAACTAAAGCGAGGAGTCGACTGACAGAACTAACAGAAATCTGGATTTGGATGTTTATGGGCTTTAAATAGTAGTTCACGTCTTTATTTGCACAAGTCTCTGCAAAATCATTAACATTTGGCAAAACTGGCACAGCTGGGTAAGATTTCAGTTTGTCTTGTTCAGCTTTTTAATGACAAACAATATGTGCAAATATTATGTAGTATATAAAAAAGTATAAACAGTACTCCCAGGAAAAGAACAAAATGATATATACATATATTGTGAGAGCAGTGTGTAGGACCAAAAGTGTGATCAGAGTTCAGACTAGAGTAGAAAGGCCATTTTCCAAAAGCTGATAGGAGGAGCATGTTAAGACGCGTGGATCTGGTCCTCAAAAGGCAGGACATGATGTTCATGGTATTATTGCATGTATGAGTCTTGTGTAATCCGTGTACGAGTCGACTTCCTTTTTAATTCACACTGATAATGTTCGACATGATTAAAAAAATTTGAGAAGCAAAAGATAATGCTGAGGTTTGCAGCTGAGTGAACGGCACAGGCTGGTTCTGGGTAAACCGGAGAGCCGAGGAGGAGAAGGTCTGAATTATGAGCCGCCGAAAAATCTGTTATACGCAGATGGACACCAGGAATCCATCTTCTTGAGAAAACAATCATTTACACGATCCTAAAAGACACAGTGTTTTCCTCTCCATCCTTTTTCCAGCACCTCTATAAATTGACCAGCTCGTGTGCCACAAACTGTTTGAGCCTCTCCAGGTACTGTCCATAGAGCTCCACGTCATTATGTCCCGCCCCCTCCACCCAGAGCGGCTCCACTGGACGCTGACAACGTTCGTAAAGGGCCAGTCCGTGTGAGAAGTCAATGACCTCGTCCTCGGTACCATGGATCACAAGGACGGGAGACGTTACCTTGGAAATCTTGTCAATACTTTGAAGTTAAAGAAAGAGAGACAAAAGGAGGAAAAAAAAACAGATTAAACTTTGATTTAATTACAACAACAAAGAAAACTGAAGCTATTCTACACATTCACCACCAGATGGTGCTGTTTGTTTCTCTTCAACGTGTGATACATTAAAAAAAGACATTTTCTGAAATAAAAACTAGATTTTAGAGCTTGTGTGTGTTTTTCCTGGTCAGAACGTTTTTGTACAGTGTGTAAACGAGCGTGCACTCTGTTCTGAACCCTCAGGAGAAGGTGGCGTGCCTTTCAGTGGATGCCAGACAGTCATACATGTATCCCTGTTTTCACACATGCCATCTGTTCAGAGTCTACTCACTTTGGAAAGGCATCGAAGCAGTAGGTCTTCTTGGTGTCGGGGAAAGCCACTCTCATGCCTGAGGTGAGCGGGGAGTGGAGGATGACTGCGGCACTCTCATAGCGAGAAGCTAGGTCCACAGAGGGCACCGTGCCAATACTCTGGCCGTACACGATCACGTTCTCTGGACGGATGCCATACCTACGAGAGAGGCAAAGAAAATCAAAAAGCAAATCATCTAACAGCACATTTTAGGTTTGAGGAAGCAGACATGAGCAGATACATTTTGTCTCTTCAATATGACGCTGGCAGATTTCCAATAGAGCCATTAGTCAGATATAGAACACGTTTTCCCAAACAGAAAACAATTAGCGTTATTTTTCTGCAGATTGGTTTTTCTCATCACACAAGTATTTTCTCACAGTCAGTCCTCCATCATAGGGTCACTGACAATCTGCTGTATAAGCAAACACCTCTGTGCAAACAGACATGCTCTCCGATGAACAAACACGCTGAAGTCACCTTGTGATTACTGAGCAGCTAAAATTATTTCACATATAAAAGACAATCCAGGTTTCCTTTTCTCGAGTTCCCTTCAGTGTTGGAGATCTGTGCTGCTTTTAGACCGTCACTATAGACCCCGTGACTTTGTGAGGAGGAAAAATAAAGCAAACTGAGCGCAAAGAAGAAGGGAACAGTCTGAATGAGTGGAAAAGAACACGGAGAAGACATTCCACAGCTGATTATAGCTAACGTAAGTCAGTGTAGCAGGCAGTCAGCTGATGACCTGAGCCTACTTTGAGAACACTGCAGCACTATCTCTACTGCTGCAAGGCTCAGTTACACAAAGTAAAACAGCCTGACAACATGTTCCCTGCTATTAAAGATCCAAACACCGAGATTACAGGCTGAACATGAAACCTACAATTCACTGAGATGAACGCCAAACCCTGCCAGCTCCAACTACTATCACACAAACAAACAACACTGATGTCAGCTGGTTGTTACAAACACCTGAACGTGGCAACAGACTGGAGATGAAACATGGACACAGTGTCAGTCCAGACAATCAGCAGGAAAACAGGAACTGTTTACTGACTGTGTGTCAGCTGCTCCTCAGAGTATAAATAGTGGTGAAAACACTGGCGCAGTGTTGGAAAGAATAACTGTTGAGCAATGAACAGGGGGGGGGGGGGGG
>SSNP01000011.1:3736213-3748547 GCA_006937955.1 Pachypanchax playfairii | reverse complement strand
GGGGGGGGGGGGGGGGGGGACTTCTCAGGTGTTGAACTTAGTGTAGTGATATTAACAGACTGATGGATGTGCTGTACCTCATCCAAAGGTTGCTTTTAATATCTTCCACATTTACAACTAGGAAATCAAATCAGTTGTTCTTTGGCCCATTCTGGATATTTCCTAAAAATTTCATAAAAATCCGTCCACAACTTTTCAAGTTATGTAGCTAATAGGCAAACAAACAAACCAACGCAGGTAAAAACAACACGACCTGATTGGTGGAGGTGATTAAATGCTGTCAGGTTTTTAACGTGTCATATGAGACCGAGTTTGAGATCTGGGGATGATCTCTAGAATTCAAATAAAACTTAAATATCTAATAGAATATTTTCACTATAACAGATGTAAAGGGAAAAAATAAGAACTATAAATACATAGAAGTTGCACAACAAGAGTTGGAGCAATTAGTGTTTTCATTGTGCTTCATTTATTTTGCTTTTAGTAGGATTTGTATAACTCAGGGACATTCAGAGGTTTAGTTATTACTCTAGAAATTAGAAGCGGCACGTGAAACAGAAACAGGAAGTGATCAAACGAAAGTCTGATTAACAAACGGACCTGAAAGAGAGACAGAGATCATCAGAGAATTCACCAGGAGCAATTAATACAAAAAAAGGCTGAGACTGTTACCCATTAACCTCAGAGGTCAAAGGTCAAAGGTCTGAGTCAAACCAGCTCCTGTACAACAGAGTTGATCCAAAGACAAATACCTCCTGCATCTGTAGCGTGACAGACGCAGTTTGTTTACTTCTTCACAATTAACCAATGTCATTACCAGGAGCAGAGCAGTGAGCAGGTGTTTCACCTGACAACACACTAAATACCACAGTGCTTGAATGTGTGAGGAAGGCCACGCAGAGGGGACGGTCACAAAACACCCAACGGCATCGCACCCCCCCCCCGCCGTAGATTTAATCTCCTGAAACAAATCCCATCTCTCTCACCTCATCAGGCTCCCCGACTGCCACCTTACGCTCCCACATGACCAAAAATACTGAATTCCACAGCAGTAACATGTGACTACTGCATCTTTACTGAAATGATCAACGATCCAGAACATTCGGACTCGTATCCTCCTGTTACTGATTTGTTCTTGTCTGATCTGACATGCAGAACAATGTGGATGTGAGGAGGACTACAGAGCACAGTTCATCCTGTTCTGTGGTTAGTCAGGTGAGTGACTGCGCCCCACCCAAATGACTGTACAAGCTTCGTCCGCTGGATCAACCCCGACTGATATTTCAGGTAAGTAAACAATAATAGATGTTAGAGGTTTGTTCATCTACTTTGGTGTTCAGTGTTGGAGAAGATGGATGGGGATCAATAAGAATGACTGACCAGGAAGTGAGGATTGTTCCTATTGGCCTCAGTCTAAAAGCTCATAGCAAATCAGTTGCTAGGCTACCGCTCAATATTAGACTCGCTGGATTGACTTGTGGCCTGCCTCCCTCTCAGAGAGAAAATGATACAGTGCCATTTCGTATTGGAAACGCATAGTTAACCCCCCCCCGCCCCAGATGGTTTTGTAGCCACAGTTAAAGATTATCTCTGAAAAAGAAACATTTATTCTAAAAGCACGTTGGCAAAACGGTAAGTGTTCAGTCTAATTTCAGCATTAAAAAGAAAGAAGTAGCAGGTAATTCAGCATAAAGACTTTAGTTAATAAAATGCTCTTTTTCTTTTCCACTAATTCGAGTTAATGAAATTAAAAGGTTAAAAATGAACGTGTGACAGTGGAAACCTCGATACGTTTTTCTGTCGTGTGGGATCCTCTAAGATAAAACAAAGCTTGAGATGTGGAAACCTGCTGACTCACACGACAACTGAATCACACACACACACACACACACACACACACACACACCCTGCTCAGGTGATGGGAGTGTCCCATCGATAGGCGCAGTGTGTATAAGTGTTATGCTTGGATTTGCAGTGGTGATTAAACTGTCAGCAGAGTGACAGGTGGTTGCTTCGGTCATGTGACTGCAGAGCGAAGTGACAGTGGTCCACACGAGTCTATCAGTCCTCACAAAATGAAAAGCAATAAATCAGACTAAGAAGGGAACTAATAGGAGAAAATACACTAAATTTGGTGTATTTTAAATCTAAAAAAACTAAAGCAGATTAACAAAAGAAATCAAGAAGAGAAAGTGAGCTGAGACGTGAGAACTTGAACTCGGCTGCACTTTAATCCAACATGAAAGACGCGCACACGAGACGTAGGCAGCAGATTAATGTGAGGCCATGCAGAGAGCGCTTTGATGTAATAAACATCATCGAGATGATTCATGTTCAGTGGGGTCAAAAGGCTGCGTTGTTACCTCTTTCAATCACGCAGGCCCTGAGTTAGAAAACTGGCACAACCCTCAAAGAATGAGGCAAACCGCTGGACCTGAAACTCCGAAAGAAACAGACACAGAAACGCAGGCGTGTACGCTGAGATATAAATACATTAATAATAAACAAACCCATGCTGATGTATGATGTTAAGTGGAAATATACTGTATTTCTGATGTGTGGACTTCTAAAGCATCATAACAGCAATACAGGTGTTCATATAACAGGTGGGGGGGGGGTTTCCCCCATGTTTCCTTTTAGATTGATGCATCCCTGATCCGAGTATCTGTCAGCTGGACTCACCAGTCAGAGACTGTTGCTGTGTGTTATGAACCCCATCTACTGTGAGACACAAACTCCTCCCACATGCAGTCAACGGCGAGCCCGACACGGTTTAAAATGTAACTGGATAGATATCAGAGCGTCATACAGACAAATGGCACGATGTAGACTTGGCAGACAGTGACGGAGGCATCCCACCACAAAGTTTACATGAACGTTTACATGCCAGTTGAATGTTAAAGCAAGACTCCAAATTGCCCCGAGGCGTCCGTGTGTGTGCGTGTGAATGTGAGTGTGTGTGTCCCTCTGACTGGTGACTGTTCAGGGTGTGACCCATCTCAGATCTCTGGAGATAAGCTGCACAGGAACCAGGTGGAAGAGAACATGGATGGATGAACATGCTTCAGCTTCGTCTCTGATGTCACTAATATATAAATTATTTCAAAGCACAACAGAATCTGTTCATTTGAAACTTCTAACATGTAAAATCCATTATGTTTGGATGTAAATAATACAGATTTATTTGTACCTGAAAGCATGTGCGATTGAACGGCTCTGTGTCACAATAACCACCTGTAACTTATTAAATAATAATAAAACACACTTTCTCTAATTACTTCAGCTCATTTGTATGTTTTGATAGTTTTAATCACATTTCAAGGCCAAAATTTGAATGACTATGTTGGAGTAGAAGACCACCCCCCCTCCCACATGTCCATGACAACAAAGCTTCCTCAAATAAAAACCGGGTGAAGGAAGGAGTCGACACTAAAAAAGAATGTAAAGGATTCAAACGTGTGACCTCCAGACAAGCAGGTTCTTCTTCACAGCAGCTGCCTGTTCATCATGTTTCCAGTTGAACTACTTCCTTGTGTAAAACTCTTTTAACAGAGATCATTTCATTCTTACAAAGGGATTTGAGAAAGTCACAGCGTGAGAACAAAAACACTTTTGTTTTTGGATTTCTTTTTTCCAGATCTTTACACATTTATTTACTGTAGCTGGAACATATCCACATTAACCCATTAATTCATCCAGTTTCAGCTCAACAAGCTAACACCTACACACCAACCCAAACCCGAAACTCGGACATTATCTGACCTTTAATTAACCTTCATCTCTGTCTTACCCCAGCTGCAACTTCTAATGGATTTTCTGGACAGGATTCTGGTTCAGGAAAGAACTGCTGGTCCTCACAAGGTCAAATAATGTCGAAAAAAAGAGTCCAAATGAGAAGATACGCTCATTAACTCACAATCAGTAACCAGTAACTCTTCAAACAACCATGTATTTATCTCTGTCCTACAAAGTCACTGAAATGTTGAAATGTATAAGAATGAAAATGATAGTAAATACATTGAGTTTGTCCTGTGTGTGTATTGTTTGTAGGACGTCATTTATCAGTCCCAAAGACACGATGCATGTCATCGCTGCTTATAAAGCACAAAAGGAGGAGATGACGAGTGGGTCGGAGACAAAAAGCAGACATCCTTCAACACGCATGGAAGGAAGTCAGCGACATGAGGTTAAACAAACGGATAAATAAAGCTTACATGTAATAAAGTCTTATCTGCAGGGGGGTGAATGAAGCTTAGTAAAGCCTGTAAACAATGACACATCACTGGAAACAACAGAATCCATGTCCATAACAACTGAACTCACTTACTTGTACTTTCAGACAATAGCTAGTCTGTAAAAAACCAATTTTTTAAAGGAACTTATTGAACAAAACTGAATATGCAAACTGTATATCCATGGCATCACCTTGTACATCCGGATGCATCTTTTATGAAAATATGTTTGTGATGCTTTTGACACCAAAAATGCAAAACTTGACCTTTTCATTCTGAAGCCACTGTTTGTCTAAAAAAATCTAACTGTTTACAGATAAACACACAAACTTATAAAACCAATTTCATTTATAGCAGATCTGTGAAACAACTTTAGAAAACGAATAGGAAATAAACAGAGAAAAAAGTTAACAATATTCTCACTGTCTGAATGTAAAAGATCTCGAAAACATCTCAGATTATTGTGATATTCAGGATCAAATCAAATTCTCGAGGCTTTAAACCCACAAGTAAATATTGTTTATGATAAAAGAATGAGACAGGAAGTAAGATGTTTCCAATCAGTTGAGGAGAAATAGCTGATAAAAAGTCTTAAAAGCCCACAAACCAAAACTATTCAGCAGAACATCCAGTTCCACCTACATGCAGCAGGCCTGCACCACATCCCAGAAACAAATCGCCCACCAGAACATCTTCACATCCCTACAAATTCATCATCATTTCCCTCAAGACTGTCAGTCACTTTAGTGATTGTTCCTCCTCCAGCTCTGTGCTCTTCTTCCTATCCTCTAATGTTCAATATCTTCATTCTGACATGTGCTTATTTCTGTCATTCGTTATTAAAACCATCTGAAATCTTATTTGTACCAACGTTCACTCATAAAAACCCCCAAACCTCAAACAGCTGACTCTTGACCTTTCTATTTATCCTTACCGTGACCGGAGAGCGTGCCAGGCAGCATCTACATCTGCATACAGGTTCTTCTCTGAGGGTTTTCCAGAACTGGCTCCGTAACCCGAGTAGTCGTAGGAGAAGACGTTGCAGTTGATCCGTGAACCCAGACCGATGTAGAAGCTGCTCATCTGGCCCAGGTCAACTGCGTTCCCATGAGAGAATAAGAGCGTGTAACGGGCATTAGGTGAGCAGCGAACAAACATGCAGGCAATGCGGTTTCCTCTCGAGGTACGGGTCATGAAGCACTCGATGGCATCCCTTTCCCGTGGCGAGTACTGCCAGTCGGCCCGGTCAGAGAGGTGCAGGGTCCATCTGCTGCCACTGTCATCGCACATGAGGCTGTAAGTGGGTTCTGGTGGCAGGAAGGCCAGTTTGGAGGCGATCTTGCTGGGACAGGGCGGACAGCAGAACAGGCAACATAGCTCACTGAAGGAAAGGTGGTTCATCCTTAAAACACTGTGACAAGGAGATGAAGAATGTTAAAACAGATCAAAACAAACTTAAACTGAGTAAATCTGAACTGTCTTTAAGAAGAAGGGAGAGAACTTCTCACACTAAGGTGGAGATTCATCACAAGAAAAACACCATGAGGGTAAACACACCATCTTGTCTGAGAACAACTGCCTTGACCAGTGCATTTATATCCTCCTCTATGAGGAAACATGAGTATGTTGCCTAGTTTTAGTGTTTATTTATTTTTATTTATTTATAATTACCTCTACAGGCTTTGCCGGTCCTCCCACAGTGAAGCATGTGACTTACTCCTGTGATAATAAGACCAGTGATGCATCCTGGAAATGCCTGCAGCCATGTTTTCCATAGAGATAAACCACTAACATGCATAGGATTGATTTTAAAGATTTATTTTAAAGAATCTGCTGCTGAATAAAAATTGGAATAAAACAGACCATTTTTTGAACATTTACAGCTGTTTAACACAGTCACGTGTAATAGCAGTTTAAAAACTGGTTTTAATGCATGTTGAAATGGTTCATTTGCACAACTGGCTGCAGCCAGTGGTGATTAAAGCTGCTTAAAGCTACTTGTGAGCTGCTTGTGATTAGAAGTGCTTCTCATATGAGTGATGCTATTTCAGCATCCTGAAGGAGCGCGTTGCACTGTGTGCTCAAACATAACCTTCCACATAAAGTAGTCCACTCATCTCACAGATATGAAAGCAGATTGAAGCCCAGCAGCGGATGTTTAAATAAAACTGTGATGGATGTAAAGGTGTTTTAGCTAAATTTAAAGGATTGATAAGTAGAAAATGTTTATTTGAACTAGATATAGAATGATTCAAACGTTACCTGGACCGTGGCTGCTCGGTTCTATAGTTTTAACCCTTCTTCTAAGGTGACAATGTCGCAGTGGTCTAGTGTTATTTTCACACCAACAAGCCAACTAATTTATCTTCTTTTCGACGCCAGGATATTGTTAAGGCTGTCCGCGGTCGCAGATTATCTTCGGCTCGATGTGTTGTTGGTTAGAAATGTCTGGTTCCTTCACTTCGTCCTCCTCCGGGTCCACAAACAACCTCTTCAACTATCGTTTCCTCCTTCCTTCCTTTCGGTTTTCTCAGCATATGGTCCTGAATGACAACAAGATCGATTCAGTCACTTGGTTTGAATCAGTACAGCTCAGTCGCGACATCGGTGTGTGCAGAAGTAAAGGTGTAAAAACGTTTCACGAAATCCTGAAAACAGGTTGGAGGTGGTTGGGCAAATACTTCACAGCAGTATCACTTGGCTCCGAAACATCTCTGCTTTCAATATGGATATTTTACTGAGCTTGGGAGGAGGAAGAGGCGTCGGCTGACAGTTACGAGGACCAATTGCGAACAGTTTAATGAAGCTACTCCACCGTTTGTAGTGTGAGTCTGCATCATTTATTATCTGGGTGTTTGAGCGGAGAGCCGGGTGGGCGGGGTTTGCACACATCCGCTTCCGCCATGTGACTGATGTAAACATATCAAAGTTGTTTATATATTAAACTCCAAATGTAATGAATAAAGACAAGAATCTGCAGAATGTGGTGAATTACAGAGCCTATGTTATTCAGTGGTGGATTTCTAACATTTTAAATCTCTCTTTTGCACATTCATCTTGTCACATGTCAGTCACATAATAAACTAGGCTGACTCTGACAGATACTTAGATATGTTTCATGTCTATGGACAGATCCAATTTAGCACTGACATGTTTCCCCGCCACAAGAGTACCTCTCCCTCCTTTCCCGCTTGTGAGCACTGCTCCCCGGATCATCGCTCGGCTGTATACAAAGGAGTAGACCCAATGTTTGTGTTGAAATTGGGGAGGATCTTCTCGACTCTGCAGCGCAAACTGATTTCAATGACATCTCTTATAGCCAATCAGCAAGTACTATAGAAATAAATGATCCAATCAGAGTCGTTAAAGGTGTTGCTCCTGGTGGGTGACGTAATTGACAATTAAATAAAAAAAAAACTAATTTTCTTATTAAAAAATTAGAAATATTACATGTTTTTATTATCTGAAAATATATATTTTTCATTAATAAATTTATTTTTGCATATGATTTGTGATTTTGGGCTAACTTTGATCACGTGACATGACGTATGGAACTGTTTCCGGGTCAACTATCTGAATTCACTTTTCTGACATGCCTGTCGCATTTATGTGATAATAAGGGATTTTTTTGTGAAACGGTTTTAAAAAATGAGTTCTCAGAAAGGAAATGTGTCTCGCTCACGAGGCCAGAAACATCAAAACGCGACTGCCTTCAAAAACGACAAACATGGAGCGAGTGAACAAGTGAAGGTGTGTTTTCTGTTTCCTGTCGTGTTGATCTGCTTCAATAAACCGGGATTTTAATGACCTCTGTGAACTGTTAAGTGGATAAAACGTTGTATTGAGTAAAAAAGTTCTCTTTACAATCGAAATTAGAGTTTTCGTGTAATCAATTACATGAATTATATGTTTTTACAGTTTATTTTGATTGTAATCCGTATTGACAAGTTTCCTGACCTTTATTATTATTATATTGTTTATTATTATATTATATTAGAATTATTTCTAATAATTAATATATTTACTTTTGAAGTTGTGATTGTAGCATCATTGTAACATTTCCTTTCAATTTCTCGGCTTCGCTGGTCTTTAGAAAGCAAATTCAAAGATCCACGATGGCCTTTGTCAACACTGTAAGGGTGTCCTTGAATGGAAAATCAAGTTCAACAAATACAAACCACTAACACAGCCCAGAAAATGGTAAGTGGGACAAACATTTTAATGAAGACAGTGAATTAAGTGTTATTCTTTTACCTCATTTCTAGTGTCTTAGAATTTGTCGCACAGAGATCAGAGTCACAGGATGAATCAAATTTTTTGAACAAAAATCATTTTAAACACACCCTCTTAAGGACGCTGTCATGGCAACAACATCCTCTTTGACTGACATTTGAGTAATACTTGGTTAAAAAAGAGTAAATGCACTCTGACCTAAACAACAACACACAACTTTTTAACCATTGTATTATTTGTTCAGGAAAAACTCAGAGGAACAACGGCTCGATACATAAAAACTTAGAAGAGATTGAACCAAAATGGAATTTGCATCGTATAATAACTTGAAAACAAAATGTATGACTTGCAAACAACATTTACAATAACCAACAACCTGTCTCTGTGGAAAGGTTGTGTAGTTTCAATTCATTCATGGACTCAACAGTCGAACTCATACAGTCTGTGTTTAAGTTATGTTTTCTTGTTTCCAGCTTTGTGACATTCATGCAAACTTGTTCTCTTTCTGCAGTGTGAAGTGCTCTCAGAAGACAGTAAGAGATGCGTATCATATAGTCTGTAAACCCTGTTCGCTTCAGCTGGAAATCTGCTGCAAGTGTGGGAAGAGTGAAGACATCGTGATTCCGTACGTGGAAAAGGCCTCCCGTATTTCCTGCATGTTATTAAAATAATTATCTAGATTTAAAGTAATTTATTTTATAAGATCTATTTTGTAACAATCTAATGTGTTGCATGGTGTTTTTTCTGTTCTTCCAAACACAAGGGCGCCATCTTGTGGAGAAAAAGACACATTACAAATTATTTGATGTACCACATTCACAGTCTGAGCTTCAGTTCATCACCTTGTCATTGATTTTTCTGTGTATGAGTTTAGAATTTCAGGATCATAGAACTTATTTGCCCCTCTTAATGATGGTTTTACTCAGAAAAAGCATAAAAATTTGTTACTTTTGTCTCATTCTGTTCAATTTCCATTTACATGATTTATTTTTCACCACCGTTCAGGGTAAATTCACATTTGGACAAGAAGGAGCAAGAAGAAGAGCAACCAAAGAAGAAAGGACTCAGACAGAAGAAGACAGGTGTGGATGATTTGGACATTGAAGATGATGATGATGATGACTTCAGTGGTCTTGAGGATGAAGAAGACGATTGATAGAGACTCTTGCTAAAAAAAAAAGAGAACAAATCTGTCACACTGCCAGCTGTGTCTCTTCTCAATGTTAAAGATAACATATTTATAGTCTGTATAATATAGTTAAAACACGTTTTGTTCCTGCTTTATTCAGAGACAGAGAAGTTCTTTTTTTTCTGTGTTTTGGAAAGTTTAAAAAAAACTTTCCAAAACACACAAAAATGTTTCTGATCATTGCTTCATATAGAAGATGATGAGTCTGTAACATTTTACATAAACACATCTGGGCAGGCGCTGTTTCATCCCGAGTCTAAAAGGGTTTCAGAAGTCAGTAACTTCATCATAAAGCTATTTTTAGTTCATCTTTTTGTGTGTTTTGGAAAGTAAAAAAAAAAAAAACAATTCTAAATTATTTTTTTTTTTCTTATGAAAGACTCAAACATCAACATTTAATAAGTCATTGATTTTGACCTAATCAGTCATAACACATCAGTTTCATCCATCATCTGTACCTGCTTGTTCCTGCTCAGGATCACTGAGAGCTGGTGTCTCTGTCACTGGGCAGGAGGCGGGGTCACACCTGGACAGGTTGTCAGTTCACAACCACTCACACATAGGGACAATTTAGAGTTGCCAGTTAACCTCAAGCATATTTTTGGTCTGTGGGAGGAAACGAGTCTCTGCAGAAAATCTACACATGCACAAGGAGAACGTGCAAACTTCATGTAAGGTTTCAAACCCAGCACCTTCTCTCTGCAAGGCAACAGGCTACCCACTGTACCACCATGCAGTCCCTGATGCATTCATTATTTTGTTAATTTATAAAGGAAGAAAATAAAGAATATTCACCTGTTTGTAGCCACAGACTTCACATGAATATTTCCTAAATGAATTTTGACCCTTTTAGACGGACTCTAACCTGAAGACACGTTGGAGAAGGTGATGCATCAGTATCGGTTCCTTTTTTAATCCTAACTTTATGAAATGTTCACAGATATTGTTAATATGCTTGTTCATCACTTTGTATGATGCAGAAACCTTTGTGTTCTCGTCTTTATATTTCTCATCACAGGATGATCTAAAGGTGAATAAAAATAGTTTGTTTCATACAAAATGACCTCATGAAAACAAAAGTCATGTTCTCACTTATCATGTGCTCTTTATCATTTCAGGGAATGTGTTAAGTTTATCCAGTTCTTTCCTCATTTCACTGTGACGTGTATTAGTCACGGACCTCGTGGGGTCCAATTTCACTCATAACCTGATGTGACCTTTCATGGCTTTGTAATACACTCGTAACCGAAAACTGGAAAAATGATGAAACACGTTAACTTTCAGTCCTGATGAAGAACTATAATAATACCAAATGTTGCCTGTATCAGCTGTAAACTCAGCTGACAGATTATTTACCTGATGCGGGTGGTTGGAGAACTTATTTCTGTGTTAAAGAAACGAGAGTGAACTGAACTGAAAAAAAGGAATTTGCGGCTCAGTTACAGCACATTATTTTAATCTACCGTCTGTGTGTCACTGTCAAAAATTCTCTTGTAAATTAACACCAGAATACCAGCAGAAGGCGTCCACAAGAGTTTAATCTCAAAAATGAACTTTATTCATGAATACGCTTCTGCTGCGATCCGTCAGAATACATTCAGGATTAGTTTGCATCAATATTCTGTAAAATAAAAAAACAAAAGTTGCAATAAAATTTAAGATTAATTACACAGACTATAATTTATTGTTAAAAAAAAACAAACAAAACATGAATGTTAATGTAAATCTTATAAGTAGTATATAATACATGTATATAGCCTTTTAGTCAGAGAGGAAAAGCCAAACTGACAGAGATCTGAATTCTTCTTATGATTCATCCAAATGTTTTTTTTATTATTATTATTATTTAATGGAAAAAACAAACAGAAAATTCCCCAAACTACCCGCAAACACTGTTAATTCAGCATAAAATGAAATGACACCTTCCCCACCTTATTTATGTCCAACACACACACACACACTCATTCACGGATGGATGTGCGGGTAAGTAAAGTTATTGCATTAATTTTTCTGGGATTGAATGTATTCAGTTGCATTTATAATTAGATGGTCAGTTAAAACTCTGATTGGCTGATAATACTGAACGTCTACCAGCCCTGATGGCTGGAGATCATAACAGTTGATTTAGAGTCCTGCTTGTGACCACAGCTGACAATATTAATATTAATCAGTATTATTAATCAGAAAAGATTTACCCTTTTTGTTTTATTTTCTGGATCGGATCCTGAATTTTTTTTAACATCAAAGACATCCCAATCTCACAATGATGAAGAAACATTTAAAACATTCCTGGATCCAGACCGTGATCCAGATCACCCCCTAAAATTTAGCCTGCTCTCTTCTTCCTTCATTTCTCACCTTTCCTGAAAATTTCATCACAATCCATCCTGAAGTTTTAGAGATGTTTGTGAATTCCAAGGTCAATTTGTCACTTCATGATTGTCTCATTAGTCTGACTGGAATTCATCAAAATGCTTAAGGTCATCTTTGATCTGGTGATGAGACAAATTAGCGTTTTGTCAGTTGTTGTTGTTTTGTTTATTTGTTTTTTGTTAATGTTATTTTGTTTATGATACCAATAAATTTGGGCAAATGCGCCCTACATTAAAAGAAAGAGAGATAGCTACCAGGGGACTATATTCAGTTTCGTTATGTCTGATGGGGCGGGGGGGGGGGGGGG
>SSNP01000011.1:3723356-3736203 GCA_006937955.1 Pachypanchax playfairii | reverse complement strand
GGGGGGGGGGGGGGGGGGGGGGGGGGGCTGATCCCGCTTCAGCTCAGTTTCAACTGTTTTTTCTGAACAAATCGCAGCTCATAAGATCACTCTTTATGCTTTTTATAAGTCACATGCATGAAGAACAAGCGAGTTCCGTCTCAGTGTCCGTGTCACAGTCACACACAGACACGCTGTTTTATTATTGGCTGCGGGTTGATTCTGCGGTCAGGTGGAAGCGCGCCTCCAGGTGGGCGGCGATCGGAGGATAAAAGTCGCACTTGCGAATGCAGGTGACTCGCTGCAGGGTTTCAGATTGATGTGCTGGAAGTATGGAAGCCTCTGACCGGACCGGTACCGCCGTGGCGTTTGTCTACAGGGGAACATTTGTCCATTCGACCCCTCAAACAGCGCTCCAGATCCTGGAAGACGTGCTCCTGGGAGTGGACACTGAAGGAAAGGTTTGTCGGTCACACTCCTGTATTCCAGAAGTTTTTCATTTAAGTATTTAAAATTCTGTTTTTAATTATTATTGAGAAAAGTAGGACAATCTTATTAACTGGAATGATTATCTCTATAAAAAGCGATGCTTTCGGAGAAGGAAAGAATCTGTTTGACTTGTTGAGCGACTTTAGAAAAACAAACGAAACCTCAGACGCACAATGAATTACCGCGTAGTTTTATCCATTTAGTAAAGAGATGTTACAATCTAAATTGGGATACAGTATACTATTTTCAGTGGGTGTCTAGCAGAATAATAAAAATAACTTTACAACATGTTAAAGTCCCATCAATAGGTTTAGTGTTTTTTTTTTATTAGGAGTAAAAATGCAACTTTGGGTTTAAAAACCATCTAAAATTGCAGGAGTGTTTATTAAAATGTATCTTTAAGTTTATTTTAAATTGTTTAAATAACATAATTAGGCCTATACATTTTTTTAACATCCAAGAACTGAAATGATAAAAAAACGAGTGCACGTCTTTCAAAGATGTAACTTCCATATTTTATTATGAGCTGGTTTCCATTCTGCCTTCAGATTGCTTTCATTGGGGAAGGGAAGGACGTACAGAAACTATCTCAGACTTTTGGATTCAGCCCATCTGACGTCTCTCAGCTGGAACAACAGTAAACAGCATAAACACATAAATTACAGCAGCTTGGACTGAACATGTCCAGTTTACTCAGCAGATAATAACTTCTCATCTCTCCCAAATTAAACAAAAAAGTGGATATTTGACCTATTTTTATGTTTTGCTGTACTGCAGTGAGTTCTTCATGCCTGGAATGGTGGATACACACATCCACGCTTCCCAGTATAGTTACACTGGCACAGCCCTGGACATGCCTTTACTGCAGTGGCTCAACACCTACACCTTTCCTGTGGAGTCCCTCTTCAACGACGTAGAGTTTGCCCGTAAAGTCTACACTCATGTAGTGGTGTGTTTTTAAAGAACTTTGAAACATTTGGCAAATTGTGTGTTTTTTTAACAATTTGCAGGATTTAATATTTTAAAAATTGATTGTTTTGTACATGGGATGTTCTTGTGTTTTAAAGAGAAGGACCTTGAGAAATGGAACAACCTCTGCTTGTTACTTTGCAACCATTCACACTGATGCGTCCCTTCTGCTGGCTCAGATCGCAAGTAAGTAAGAAGCCATGGAATTTTTTTTTTTTTATATTAAGCCTTCTTCATTGTTTTTATCAGATATGAGTAGGAATTAATTAGCAACTGACATGAGTGAGGGGGAAAAAATCAACACTTTTTGTTTGTTAAATAGCATCCATAATCCTCATTTACAGGTGTTTTTGTATTATTTTTATTTTTTGGGGGGGTCAACTTGGCAAGCTTTTCTTCTGCACTTCTCACCTTCTTTAGTTTCCTATAAAAAAACTAAACAGCTGCCAGTTGTGGTATAAAAATCATATTTAGTGGTATAATTGTGTCATTTCGGACATCGTGAAGCTGCTTTGTCTCAGTCAGGAGCAGCAGCTGAACATGACCATCACATGATGCGTTTGACGGGAGGGAGGAACACATCAGATTAATCACAGATATTTAAACTTCCTTCAACAGAACTTCCTCTCCACTCAGCAGAAATGGTGCAGAAAACAGAACAGCCCTTTACCTTTATACCTCGTCCTTATCATCTCACTGTCTTGTTGCATAACTCCGAACATAAATGAGTAACATACTAAATCAAACTCTGCAGGTTGGCAGCTTGACACAATCATTTTATGTAATCTGGGTCATTGAACCCTCAACTTTGTACCGTTCAGACTGGTGGGATCTTCTTAATGTGTTATTTATGTTTCAGCACTTTATAACAAAATTCATACAAATTTCTCTCCGTACATGTTCATCATTTTTATTTATTCTTACACAGAAAAACACGTGAAGCGTGTGTTCAAAATGAAAAGAGTTTCATTTGTTCATGTGGGCTCCAAATAAACGCGCGCACACACACACACACACACACACACACACACACACACACACACACACACACATTGACCTTGACCTGATGTACTTCATCAGTAATACACTGTTAACGGACCACCATGTTTTTAAAGCAGGTTTTCCTCAGAACACATTAGTCCGAACAGCTTATCATTAATAAACTGTTAAAATTTAAATTTTAGGCTTTCTTTACTTGTTAAAAAGTCGTGTCTGGAGCTGTCAGCTGAGATGGTGACATTTTTACTCCATGAGACACATGTTGTTTTAAGTGGGTCCGATCCAAATAATGGTTTAACTGAGAAAGACTGGCTGTTTTGAGCTAACTGTTGAATCAATTGTCCTTTATGTTACATCAAAAGGATCATGTAGTTCCTTTTGTATGGAGAACACAGATTAAACCCTCTCACAAGATTCCTGCTGGTCCGGAACTGGACTGGTGACATTTCCACGCTGAACTCGCCTCTTGCCCGTAGGCTGGTGGCATGTAGGCTCCAGCACCGATGCGATTAAAAAGATACAGAAAATGGGTGTGTGAGGGTGTTTCCCCTTCACCTTTATTTAGTTTTGTCTTTTGTTCAGATACTTACAATCAAAACTGAAACTCAACCATTTGAAATCTCTTCTGGTTCACACAAGCTGACCTCATCAGTGTTTTCAGATCTTTTAATCACACGTTACTGGTTTTTTATTGAAGTATAATTAGCATTTTTCCTCCCTGAAGCCTTCTTCACCAAGACAATGGCTGTAAAATAATTGTTAGTAATTTTGTCATTCTTCATAACACTATTGTGTGTCTGCCGGCTTCCATCGTAAAAGCAGAAGCAGCAACTCTGTCATTCCTCTGCACTCAAAACAGACAGGTCTTTTCCCTTGAACATACAGGAGCTCAAAGAGAGTGCATCAAACACAATGCTGCATGTGCATCATATGAAAATAACACTGTGTATTAAATAAGGTGAATCTCCTCCAATTGATCCCTAAACAAAACCATTTAGCTCCAAAAAACAAAGTTAAATGATGCCAGTAAAGGCTGCACGGTGGAGCAGTTGGTAAAGCTGTTGCCTTGCAGCAAGAAGATCTTGGGTTCAAATCTGGGCTGGGACCTTTCTGCATGGAGTTTGACTGTGTGTGTGTGAATGGTTGTTTGTCTATGTGTGGCCCTGTGATGGATTGGCGATCTGTCCAGGGTGTCCTCCCGCCTCTCGCCCAAAGACTGCTGGAGATTGGCACCAACCCCCTGCGACCCTGAAAAGGAAGAAGCAGGTTTAGAAGAGGAATGGATGAATGGATGCCAGTAACATGTTTATATTCATTCATATTTAGCTATGTTTGACTCATTTATTGTTTTTATAGATGACTTTGGACAGCGTGCGTTAGTGGGGAAGGTGTGTATGGACAGGAACAGCTCTGTAAAACATTACAAAGAAACCTCGCAGGAGTCTCAGGATGAAACCTATCGGTGGGTATGAGTCATTTAAAGGGTTTTATGAAAGGATCTATTCATGTCGCCACATGGTAAATTTTTTTTTCCTCCTTTCTAAACAAATACTAAATATGGAAATACTAAGTTTCTGTGTAGGTTTTCATTTTTTTCCACAATACCAAAACATTAGTCTGTGATTTCTGAATTATGTGTGAAAATTGTTTGTCTGATGTTTATTAGAACTAGAAGTCGACCTAATCAGGGTTACATACATTGTGTCACTAGTCGTGTTTACATGGACACAATTAATCGGGAGGAGCAGTGGGGTTTTCGTCCTGGTCGTGGAACACTGGACCAGTTCTATACCCTCCATTGGGTACTCAAAGGTTCATGGGAGTTCGCCCAACCAGTCCACATGTGCTTTGTGGATCTGGAGAAGGCGTTCGACCGTGTGTCCCAGGACATCCTGTGGGGGGGTGCTCTGGGAGTATGGGGTTCGAGGGTCTTTGTTAAGGGCTGTCTGTTCCCTGTACAACCACAGCAGGAGCTTGGTTCACATTGCCAGCAGTAAGTCAGACCTGTTCCCAGTGCGTGTTGGTCTCCGCCAGGGCTGCCCTTTGTCCCTGGTTCTGTTCATTACTTTTATGGACAGAATTTCTAGGCGCAGCCAGGGGCCGGAGGGGGGCTGGTTCAGGGTCCACAGGATTTCATCTCTGCTGTTTGCAGATGATGTTGTTCTTTTGGCCCCATCGAGCCAGGACCTTCAATGTGTGCTGGAGCGGTTTACAGCCAAGTGTGAGGTGGTTTGGACATCTGTTTTGGATGCCTCCTGGACTGGGAGGAAGCCTCCGGGAAGACCTAGGACGCGCTGGTGGGACTATGTCTCTCGGCTGGCCTGGGAATACCTTGGGGTCCCCCCAATAGAGCTGGAGGGGGTGCGCGCGGATAGGGAAACATCCCGATCAGATTACTTGCACTCGGTTGGATCAAAATTTCTTTCTGATTGAGACAGGTGGGTGCTGCCGATAGCTGATCCGATCGCTGCACATGTAAACGCTTCTTCCGAATGTGGGTCATGTCTGTTACGTTATGCGTTGATGTATCTTACGTTGGCGTTTGCAGACTCTGGATGAAAACATGGTGGACGTGAAACAAAACTAGTCAGTTTCGAACACAAATGTGCTGCTGGAGGATTAGATGTAAGAATTCTTCCAGAAAAAAAATAAAAACACACTCAGAAGAAGATGCTACTGCTCCATTTTAAAATAACGCAGCCAAGTTTGTTTACAACGGAAGTTTGCTGCTTCTTCTTCTATGGCCGTTTCCGGTGTTTCCGATCGTTCTGCTCAACTCAAAATGAGCTAACCCGATCAAACGTGTGGCGCACGTGAATGCTTGTCATAATCGGATAGATGTTTTCAGAGCCCATGTACACGGTCAAATTCTAATTCGAACAACTATCAAATTAATGACATTTTGCACATGTAAACACGGCTACTGCAGATTTAGTTCCAACAGATTTAATACAGTGTATGTCAGTGGTTTTTCTCCTCACCCGACTCGCTTTATAGTTCAATGTGCTTCAACACAGCACAGCAAATAAGATGTGTTAATAATTCAGTTCGTAAAATCTGAAAAAACAATGAATGTTTTGTTCCTTTAAGGTTCATCAAAGAACTCCTGAACAAAAAGGTAAGAAAAAACGAGTAAAATTCAGGAATAAAACGTTTGTTTAATTGTCTCCTGTTATTCTTTAATCATGTCTTGTTCTGTTTTTTGATGCTGATAGTACCCTCTGGTGAAGCCAGTGGTGACGCCACGGTTTGCTCCGTCCTGTTCCGAAGCTTTGCTCGCTCAGCTGGGTGCCATCGCAAAGAACAACAACCTGCACATCCAGGTGAGTTCACTGTCCAAACAAACAATGTTGGTATGTCACATATCAGTAAGAATCATTTGCATTTCTTATCTCAAAGTCATAAAGTGGCTCTTTGTTTCATATTAGAGTCACATCAGTGAAAACACAGAGGAAGTGAAGCTTGTAAAGGAGCTGTTTCCTGATTCCAGGTCTTACACAGACGTCTATCACAAGTGCAATCTTCTCACTGACAAGGTGAGAACACACGTCCATCCAAATGTTTTGGTAAAACAATAAAAGGAAAATGCAGACAGACGTTGATGAAGCTCCCGATGTGGATCACTTGCAGACAGTAATGGCCCACGGCTGCCACCTCAGTGATGAAGAGCTGATTCTGTTCAGGGAAACAGGAACCTCTTTGTCTCATTGTCCCAATTCCAACTTTTCGTAAGTCTCTTCTCAGAATGTGCCCAAATTCTGCAGAAAAGAATCAATAGAAATGTACAGAAAACAGTTCAGTGACGTGACGTATTGATCCTGTTACCTGACGGTTCACCCAGGTTGTGCAGCGGAGTGTTGAATGTTCGTAACGTCCTGGATCATAAGGTGAAATGTGGGCTGGGTACAGGTGAGCCAAGGCAAAGGGTCTCATCTCACTTTAAAATGTTTTGCATGTTATTTTACTGTAAACATCTCAGAGCTCTTCATGGATGTCAGAGCATAAACTGCATAAAACATGTCTTACGCTTGTAATCACATCTGCGTACACGTGTGTTTAACGTGTCTTTGCACCAGATGTGGCGGGGGGATACTCGTCTTCTATGCTCGACGCTGTGAGAAAAGCTCTGGATGCATCCAAAGTGTTGACAATCCAGAACCCAGAACACAGCACGCTCACCTTTGAGGAGGTGTTCCGACTGGCGACACTCGGAGGAAGCCAAGGTGAGACATTAAAACCAGTTTCCACTCAGAACACGAGATTTTAAACGCAGACTTTCTGTCAGCCTGTTTGTTTTGCTGCCACTTCTAATCCCACATGTGAAGCTTATCTGATCAGATATTCTCTAGAAGTTGGATCAAAACGGATTTGTTTATAACTTTACTCCTGTTTTAGCCTTATCCCTGGATGACCACACAGGAAACTTTGAAGTCGGGAAAGATTTTGATGCCCTGAGAGTTAATGTAGCCGCTCCAGGAGGACCTATTGATCTGATCCAGTCTGAAGGACCAAAGGTAGCTCGGTTAATTAATTTCAACACAAATTTCTTAAAAAGTAGTAAATTCTCAAGTTTTGTTGTCAAATTGACTTTTAATCCTCTGAATTTCAGATTCTTTTGGAAAAGTTCTTGAATCTTGGTGAGTGTCGCTTCACTTGTAGTATTTTGTTTGTGCTTCTCCTCATATATAATATCTCATCTACTTGTTTTTCAACAGGTGACGATCGTAACATAGTTGAGGTGTTTGTCGCTGGGAAGAAGGTTGTACCATTTGCTGATCTGAGAACAGATTGAACTGACCGGCTCCCTCCAGGCTCTAAAATTTATTTTACCGCCATCAGACTGAAAGACGCGACGTGTTCATCGCACAAATAATGAAAAAAAAGGAGAGAAATTCTCTGTGGCTGCATAAACTGGATTTTTGCACAAACTTTGAAGATTTGGTTTAGCCACAAACATTCAGATGCAAGTATTTATTTAGTTCGGATCAAACAAGACTGAGATCAGCTGAGCTTGAATTCAGTCTGAAGTTGACAGACAACTGTTTGCCACTGCATGCAGCAGTCATAAAAACAGTGCAAAAGGGCAGATGTCACAAGATACTGAGCAATCAAATGGAAACTCAGAACATACAATAATACCAAACGCATTAAAACTAAACAATCAAACATGATATCTGCTGCAAATATGGTAAAAGTTGTGAAATTCCTAAATAATGTTAAATTTAGTTTAAAAAATCTGTTCAGTTGATGTTATTGAGCAGCACAAGAGCAGTTATAAGATGGAGTGAAGAGAAAGTGATGAGTTTGTAGATGAAGTCCAGACAAATCATTAGTAAGATTTTTTAAAAAATATATTAATTCTTGATGAAGGGAAATTAGATAATTAAACAATTAATCTTCTACTTAAAGATGAGCTAATAAAGTGTTGCAGAGCTGAATGAACCTTTTGGACAAAGAGCTTCTCTGTCTGTGTAGGTGTGCTGAGGGGGGTGAGATGATCCTCCATGATGGAGACCTTCTACTGTCTCTGTGTTCTGACCAATGATTTTACCAGCTTTATCTATAGGTTTATGGAGCCTGCCAGCGTCTCTGGAACTAAAGCTGCTTTCCCAACAAACTACAACACTGAACATTAGGAAACAAGGGACATGTTGAATCTAGAAAATTTGCACTGTTTGAATTCATTGTGGCTAAAATTAGCCAGCTGGTTTTTCATTTCAGTTTCTTTTTCTAAGTTTAGCTCATGAATGTGGCACTTTGTTGTTCTTTTCTTTGTTCACAAGCACGTCAAACTTTTCTGATGATAATCTTCTGACTCAAGCTGAAAAACATCTAAAACATGCAGGACAGTGGAATCCACACTTATTTGAGTTATGTGAACGGATACAAGTTATTCAGAATATTGCTACAACCTAAAAAGTTTCTCACTGAACACTCCATCCAAATGCAGCCATTTAGATATTTAAAACAGCAGAGACACATGATGATACTGTCCTGGTATCGTCTTTGTTCTTTTTTTTTGTTTCGGTGCAGTGCAGTTGTCCTCAGATTATAGTGTTCAAGTGAAAGAAGATTTTTTTTAATGATTACATTCATTTATTTAAATGATCTTGGAATGCTAATTTTCAGTTTACTCTGAAAAGTCTCCTTCCTGCTTTATTTTGGGAACCAACTCAGGAAATCACCATTTCATCTGACTTTAATATAAATTGTTTAATTACCTGTATGATGGATTTAAATACATTTTCAAATATTAGAGTTATGCCTATATAGAAACAAAGTAAATCCTTCTTATGTGTTAAGAAAATTTTTAAATAAATTAAGGAAATGGAGCGGAAAATATGCACTTTTCATGTTAACTGTGTTAAAAACAAGTTGATATTTTACTAAATATATTGCTAATTTAATCACATCTGAATAATTTAATTTGTGAATGTTAGGGTTTGTGCATTCGTTGATTTGTTACATAATAAAAAAAAGGAAAACAATGTTTTAGACTGTTTATATGTTTTAAGCTGGTCGTCTGTCAGTGTTAAACATTTATATGTCCCTGATTTATATTAATAACCAGGACAGAAGTAAGAGATCCATCTATCCATCCATCTATCCATCCATCTATCCATCCATCCATCCGTCCATCCATCCATCCATCCATCCATCCATCCATCCATCCATCCATCCATCCATCCATCCATCCATCCATCCATCCATCCATCCATCCATCCATCCGAGGTCCGGTCATGGGGTCAACAGGTTTAGGAAACCGAGAAACCCCTCGCACCATTTCATCACATTTACTGTACACCATCCTGCAATGGCTTACAGTGAAAAAGTAAATACGTTTAGTTGCCCTTCTGAACTGTCCTTTAAAGTCATTCACATTCATCCTATAGTCACAAGAGTAAAACTTTATTTATTTCCAACAAAAAAATTATGTTTTCCCTCTGATTTATTGAATTATACAGGACACAGCACTGGGACACCACAAACTACATTTACTGGACACTTTCTTAGGCACACCTGTCCAACTGCTTATTAACGCAGCCAATCACATATCGGCAACTCAATGCATTTAGGCATGTAGACATGGTCAAGACGATCTGCTGCAGTTCAAACCAGCATCAGAATTGGGAAGAAAGGGGATTTAAGTGACTTTGAACGTGGTATGATTGTTGGTGTCAGACGCGCTGGTCGGAGTATTTCAGAAACTGCTGATCTACTGGGATTTTCACCCACAACCATCTCTAGGGTTTACAGAGAATGGTCCTAAAAAGGAAAAAATATCCAGTGAGCGGCAGTTCTGTGGGTGAAAATGCCTTGTTGATGCCAGAGGTCAGAGGAGAATTTCCAAACTGGTTCGAGCTGATAGTAACTCAAATAGCTACTCGTTACAACCAAGTTATGCAGAAGAGCTCTGAATGCACAACATGTCAAACCATGAGGCAGATGGGCTACAGCAGCAGAAGATCACATCGGGTGCCACTCCTGTCAGATAAAAACAGAAAACTGAGGCTAAAATTCACACAGACTCACCAAAATTGGACAATAGAAGATTGGAAAAATGTTGGCTGGTCTGATGAGTCTCGATTTCTGCTGCAACATTTGGATGGTAGGGTCAACAACATGAAATCATGATCCATCCTGCCTTGTATCAATGGTTCAGGCTGCTGCTAGTGGTGTTATGGTGTGGGGGACATTTTCTTTACACACTTTGGGCTCCTTAGTACCCCAAGGAACTAAATTCATTTTATTCATTTATTCCACATGCAAATGTTATATACTGGTAGAATTATACAGTAAATGACTTGAAGATGAAACAGACAGTATTTAGACAACCTGCTTGTGAGTTTATAAAAGATCTGCATTTTCATAAACTGTTTGTTTTACTTTGGGCACAATACATAAGCGTTTTGCGAGGATAACTGATAAAACTTTACATACGTTCTTTACACTTGATCTTCACATTTCTATGCTGTATATCAGGAATAAAACTAGTTAAAAATAAAACGTTGCATGTATGTGCACTCAGTGGTCTCAGTATGCCATTGAGTCACTAAAATTTGCAAGAGTGAGGGAATCAAGTCAAGTCAAGTCAAGTCAACTTTATTTATTTAGCGCTTTAAGAACAGCGGCAGCTGATACAAAGCGCTGAACAAAGTTAAACAGATAAAAACACCACAAAAGAATGTGAAACATTAAACATATATGATCAATAAAAACAAAGACATAAAATAACATGACAAAGATAGAAAGGCTCAAGATGGGGGGAAAGCCAAGGCAAACAAGTAGGTTTTAAGTAGAGACTTAAAGAATCAATCATTTCACCTAATTGGCAATAATTATGGATCAGATGTGTATTTCTCTGGTTGCTTAACCTTCTTTATTCTTCAAGATAATTTATTCTTCAAGGTAATTTCATAAATACTATAAAATATGAGTTATTTGTCTTTGGATGCAATAAAAATCTGCTCACACAGCTTGTACAAAGGTCGACTTGTTGTGTTTCTTTAAACCCTTCACTAGGTCTTACAGGACAACGCCACCGGGCGGAAAATCATTTCAAATTTTTAAAAGACTTTTTTTGTGATTAATGTTTAGTTAAAATTGTGGATGAATTTAAATAAACCACTTTACTTTGGTTTTTATAGTAATGGCCCGCACAGGCCGAGGCAGAGTTCACCTGAGAGACTGAGCACAGGGAATGTTTTCCCTATATACACGAACGTAAACCGGAAGTTCCTGAGAAAACTTCACGTACACAGTCAAACTGACTGAGCTGTGAGCGGAGGAAGGTTTGAGTTCGAAAATTATATATATAAATTCACTTATTTTTGTCTCTAGTGTTTTTTTTTATAAAGAAAACCAGCTTTGAGTCATTTAAAAGTAACGTAAATAACTTTTAATATTAAGAATCGTTGTTTTATTCTGTTTACCTTTTCTCTATACAAATGAACTACATCTTACCGTTTGTTTTTCAGCCGCGGGGTGGAAAAACAACTAACACACTACATATTTATGATGTTGTTTGCGTTTTATCGCTTAATTTTTACCTTGTAAAACAAACTTTTTTTTTCCAAGTTACTTTTTAAAGAGCTACTGCTTGTAAATACTGTGTATTAATAAAAAACACATCAATAAAAAGTTGTCAGTTTTAGAAAAGTACTATAACTATCTTGTGCTGGCAGATCCTTCTTCTCGCCCCCTGAAACCACCTGAAGTCCCATCATGGCTATGTTTGGGGCCCTGGGTAAACGAGGTTGTCCCCGGCCGAAGGCTCGAAGGGACAGGAAGGGGTCAGGAAGCTGCTGGAGGACAGAGGATGATGGTGCCGTCCTGTCACTGAGACACCTGTGTGTTTTAAACCTTGCTGACAACATGAAGAACGTGTGGGTGAAAGACTATGCTGAAAATTACCTTGACCAGTATACGTTCAGATACATCATGGGGCCTTTTAACTTACTGCGTGAGTTTATCTAACATTTCATGGTGTAAACCATCTGCTGGTGTTTTAAATAAAAGGTCCCTGTTTGTCTTTCTTTGTTACTCTGTCTGTAGCTGGCGAACTGGTGGAGGAGCTGACGTCGTTGCTGTGCAGCAGGAAGCAGCTGTCCCGGGCGGCCCTCCACCTCCTGCTGGTCCCCCAACTCCGAAACTTGTCTCTGGTGAAGTGTCCAGGTTTGGTGACTTCCGCCCTCTGCGCCCACATCGCAGCCCGTTGCCAGGTAGGACAGATAACCCCACTGTGAGTTTGTACTCTATAAGAAATGTTTGTTTATTTGGTTAATTGTTTTTTGGGGTGGTGGTGTGTGGGTGGGGGGGATCTCTCTCAGGGTTTGTGGAGTCTGGACCTTTCTGGAGCCCAGCATCTCCCTTCAAAGGTCCTCTGTGAAACCATCACCAATTTACCAGCTCTTCGCTCTCTCTCCCTGGCCGGCGTGCCTTGTGACAGGAGTGTTGTCCAGACAGTTGTCCGCTGCTGTCGTTCGCTGAGACATCTTGACGTATCTCGCTGTCATTTGCTTCCACCAGCTGCATTGCTTCTTCTGGGAGGTGTCCATCCATCCTCTTCCAGTCCCTCTTCTTCAGCATCTCAGTCTTCGGTCCCCTGCTCATCCACTTCCTCAGCCATGGATCCTCTTCCTCTCGGCAGTCTGCTGGCTCTGGATATCGGGTTTGGAGAACAGGAGGGAGACTCGATGATGGCTACAGCCTACCTCCTTCTGTCCCTGTCTTACCTTGAAAAAGTGGCCTTGGAGGGCCTCGCGCAGGCCTGCTGTCTCATTGAGAGCAGAGATTTCAGACAAGCTGATGAGTTTGCAGACAGGGAGGGAGTTCCCAGGCTGGAAGATCTGTGGAGGGAGAGGATGCAGGGCGGGGAGACGAGAGGAGAAGCATCAGGTGAAAAAGATGA
>SSNP01000011.1:3701462-3723346 GCA_006937955.1 Pachypanchax playfairii | reverse complement strand
CCATCCATCCATCCATCCATCCATCCATCCATCCATCCATCCATCCATCCGAGGTCCGGTCATGGGGTCAACAGGTTTAGGAAACCGAGAAACCCCTCGCACCATTTCATCACATTTACTGTACACCATCCTGCAATGGCTTACAGTGAAAAAGTAAATACGTTTAGTTGCCCTTCTGAACTGTCCTTTAAAGTCATTCACATTCATCCTATAGTCACAAGAGTAAAACTTTATTTATTTCCAACAAAAAAATTATGTTTTCCCTCTGATTTATTGAATTATACAGGACACAGCACTGGGACACCACAAACTACATTTACTGGACACTTTCTTAGGCACACCTGTCCAACTGCTTATTAACGCAGCCAATCACATATCGGCAACTCAATGCATTTAGGCATGTAGACATGGTCAAGACGATCTGCTGCAGTTCAAACCAGCATCAGAATTGGGAAGAAAGGGGATTTAAGTGACTTTGAACGTGGTATGATTGTTGGTGTCAGACGCGCTGGTCGGAGTATTTCAGAAACTGCTGATCTACTGGGATTTTCACCCACAACCATCTCTAGGGTTTACAGAGAATGGTCCTAAAAAGGAAAAAATATCCAGTGAGCGGCAGTTCTGTGGGTGAAAATGCCTTGTTGATGCCAGAGGTCAGAGGAGAATTTCCAAACTGGTTCGAGCTGATAGTAACTCAAATAGCTACTCGTTACAACCAAGTTATGCAGAAGAGCTCTGAATGCACAACATGTCAAACCATGAGGCAGATGGGCTACAGCAGCAGAAGATCACATCGGGTGCCACTCCTGTCAGATAAAAACAGAAAACTGAGGCTAAAATTCACACAGACTCACCAAAATTGGACAATAGAAGATTGGAAAAATGTTGGCTGGTCTGATGAGTCTCGATTTCTGCTGCAACATTTGGATGGTAGGGTCAACAACATGAAATCATGATCCATCCTGCCTTGTATCAATGGTTCAGGCTGCTGCTAGTGGTGTTATGGTGTGGGGGACATTTTCTTTACACACTTTGGGCTCCTTAGTACCCCAAGGAACTAAATTCATTTTATTCATTTATTCCACATGCAAATGTTATATACTGGTAGAATTATACAGTAAATGACTTGAAGATGAAACAGACAGTATTTAGACAACCTGCTTGTGAGTTTATAAAAGATCTGCATTTTCATAAACTGTTTGTTTTACTTTGGGCACAATACATAAGCGTTTTGCGAGGATAACTGATAAAACTTTACATACGTTCTTTACACTTGATCTTCACATTTCTATGCTGTATATCAGGAATAAAACTAGTTAAAAATAAAACGTTGCATGTATGTGCACTCAGTGGTCTCAGTATGCCATTGAGTCACTAAAATTTGCAAGAGTGAGGGAATCAAGTCAAGTCAAGTCAAGTCAACTTTATTTATTTAGCGCTTTAAGAACAGCGGCAGCTGATACAAAGCGCTGAACAAAGTTAAACAGATAAAAACACCACAAAAGAATGTGAAACATTAAACATATATGATCAATAAAAACAAAGACATAAAATAACATGACAAAGATAGAAAGGCTCAAGATGGGGGGAAAGCCAAGGCAAACAAGTAGGTTTTAAGTAGAGACTTAAAGAATCAATCATTTCACCTAATTGGCAATAATTATGGATCAGATGTGTATTTCTCTGGTTGCTTAACCTTCTTTATTCTTCAAGATAATTTATTCTTCAAGGTAATTTCATAAATACTATAAAATATGAGTTATTTGTCTTTGGATGCAATAAAAATCTGCTCACACAGCTTGTACAAAGGTCGACTTGTTGTGTTTCTTTAAACCCTTCACTAGGTCTTACAGGACAACGCCACCGGGCGGAAAATCATTTCAAATTTTTAAAAGACTTTTTTTGTGATTAATGTTTAGTTAAAATTGTGGATGAATTTAAATAAACCACTTTACTTTGGTTTTTATAGTAATGGCCCGCACAGGCCGAGGCAGAGTTCACCTGAGAGACTGAGCACAGGGAATGTTTTCCCTATATACACGAACGTAAACCGGAAGTTCCTGAGAAAACTTCACGTACACAGTCAAACTGACTGAGCTGTGAGCGGAGGAAGGTTTGAGTTCGAAAATTATATATATAAATTCACTTATTTTTGTCTCTAGTGTTTTTTTTTATAAAGAAAACCAGCTTTGAGTCATTTAAAAGTAACGTAAATAACTTTTAATATTAAGAATCGTTGTTTTATTCTGTTTACCTTTTCTCTATACAAATGAACTACATCTTACCGTTTGTTTTTCAGCCGCGGGGTGGAAAAACAACTAACACACTACATATTTATGATGTTGTTTGCGTTTTATCGCTTAATTTTTACCTTGTAAAACAAACTTTTTTTTTCCAAGTTACTTTTTAAAGAGCTACTGCTTGTAAATACTGTGTATTAATAAAAAACACATCAATAAAAAGTTGTCAGTTTTAGAAAAGTACTATAACTATCTTGTGCTGGCAGATCCTTCTTCTCGCCCCCTGAAACCACCTGAAGTCCCATCATGGCTATGTTTGGGGCCCTGGGTAAACGAGGTTGTCCCCGGCCGAAGGCTCGAAGGGACAGGAAGGGGTCAGGAAGCTGCTGGAGGACAGAGGATGATGGTGCCGTCCTGTCACTGAGACACCTGTGTGTTTTAAACCTTGCTGACAACATGAAGAACGTGTGGGTGAAAGACTATGCTGAAAATTACCTTGACCAGTATACGTTCAGATACATCATGGGGCCTTTTAACTTACTGCGTGAGTTTATCTAACATTTCATGGTGTAAACCATCTGCTGGTGTTTTAAATAAAAGGTCCCTGTTTGTCTTTCTTTGTTACTCTGTCTGTAGCTGGCGAACTGGTGGAGGAGCTGACGTCGTTGCTGTGCAGCAGGAAGCAGCTGTCCCGGGCGGCCCTCCACCTCCTGCTGGTCCCCCAACTCCGAAACTTGTCTCTGGTGAAGTGTCCAGGTTTGGTGACTTCCGCCCTCTGCGCCCACATCGCAGCCCGTTGCCAGGTAGGACAGATAACCCCACTGTGAGTTTGTACTCTATAAGAAATGTTTGTTTATTTGGTTAATTGTTTTTTGGGGTGGTGGTGTGTGGGTGGGGGGGATCTCTCTCAGGGTTTGTGGAGTCTGGACCTTTCTGGAGCCCAGCATCTCCCTTCAAAGGTCCTCTGTGAAACCATCACCAATTTACCAGCTCTTCGCTCTCTCTCCCTGGCCGGCGTGCCTTGTGACAGGAGTGTTGTCCAGACAGTTGTCCGCTGCTGTCGTTCGCTGAGACATCTTGACGTATCTCGCTGTCATTTGCTTCCACCAGCTGCATTGCTTCTTCTGGGAGGTGTCCATCCATCCTCTTCCAGTCCCTCTTCTTCAGCATCTCAGTCTTCGGTCCCCTGCTCATCCACTTCCTCAGCCATGGATCCTCTTCCTCTCGGCAGTCTGCTGGCTCTGGATATCGGGTTTGGAGAACAGGAGGGAGACTCGATGATGGCTACAGCCTACCTCCTTCTGTCCCTGTCTTACCTTGAAAAAGTGGCCTTGGAGGGCCTCGCGCAGGCCTGCTGTCTCATTGAGAGCAGAGATTTCAGACAAGCTGATGAGTTTGCAGACAGGGAGGGAGTTCCCAGGCTGGAAGATCTGTGGAGGGAGAGGATGCAGGGCGGGGAGACGAGAGGAGAAGCATCAGGTGAAAAAGATGATGAGAGTGAAGAAGAAGAAGAGATTTTGGGAGATGCATTTAGAGAAGAAAAGTTATTGTGCTTTACAGGCCTTGAGCTCCAGCTGAGGGAAGTTCGGGGTGTAACATGCGACTCTCTCAGCAGCTTGTGTCGTTTATGTCCAGCGATTAAGTCCATATCTATGAACATTGATAAATATGAAGATACTACTGCTAGAGGATGGGGGTCTCTGCTGGCTGCAGACTTCCAGACTTGGTCAGGCCAGCTGTGGAGCCTTTCGTTTCACCACCTCGGCCCTCTAGGGGATCTTCTTCTGCCTTTGCAGGTTGCAGGCTCCACCTTGATTTCTCTCACCCTGGAGGGGGTGAAAACCAGCCCTCACACCCCGCTTCTGGAGGTCATCAGGGCTTGTCCCAGACTTAGAGATCTGCTTATCTCAGCGGAGCCTCCTGTTACACCACAGGAGGAAGACGAGGATGATCAACGGGATGATGGGAATCTCCCAAGGTTGCCGAACCTTTGCTCCCTCAGGCTCAGGTAATCTTAGAACAGAATTTCAGCTTTAAAACAATTAATTTAAACATGTATTTCAGACTGCGTCTGTGTAATAAGAAATTAAAGGATTTATTTTGTTATTTTTTGGCTATCGCTCCTGACATGTCAGATTACAACTACAGATACAACCAGTTAAAGCAGTTCCTTGTTTTTCCTCTCTGTCTCCTAAATGTTTGAAGTTTCTCTTATGATCACACCCAAATGATGCCTGTCATGTCCTGGATGTCCCTGAAGAACGTGCTCAAGAGCCTCTTGATCGGTTCCCCTTCGCTGGAGAAGCTCTCCCTGGTCTCCCTGCCGTGCCCTCTGAACTGCATTTTACAAGACGCACTGCGGGCCGTGAACTCAGAGTCCCTGGACACACCTCCACTTCCCCTCGAGCGAGTGGAGCGTGTTGACCTGGTGAGAACAGACGTGCAGATGAGAACTGTGAAAAGCTTAATGCAGCAGAGCATGAGGCTGAAGTGTGTGGACCTAAGTTACTGCTGGGAGGTCAGTCGGTCAGAGTGGAGGGACCTCATGAGGTTCAGAAAAGTTGAAGTTATTTGGGTGTAGTGAAGAGGGGCGGGGCTTTTTAAACAGGTGGGCGGATAGCGGCTTTGATTGTACAAGTTAAAACAAGATGCACTTTTTTTACACTTTTTGTCGTGATACATTCAACATAATGATGACTGTTTAATGTTTTTGTAACAAACACAAGTTTATATTTTAAATATTTTATACTAGAAGAATCTTTAATCACATATTTCAACAAAGAATTGTGATATTTCACAAGGAAGCGAGTTTCATGTTTACCCCCCAGCTGAATATGCCATCTCACCATTTGCAAGCAACATGTGACGTGATTCTAGATCACAATAAATAAAGTAACATGCTGAACATTGCATTGGTTGCTGCACGCTCAGCTTGTGAGAATAAATCTGTCAGGCATTACCATGGGTCCGGAAATCAATTATTATTATTGCCAGACAGGACATGGCAAAAAAAATAACGTATCTATATTAATACAACATGAAAAATATATTCTTTTTGTCAAACTGAAGCAATTTTATCTAATTTTATTCTGTTTTTCATTTTTGTGTCACATACACATTAATGTGTACACATTATATATGTATACATCACAGAGCCTGCAGTTCACGTACAGAGCAAATATGTCTGTGAATGACACAGTAAACATAGCCCTGCATCACATCCTCTAGCATCTGGACTCCCTGGGATCATTGATCCTCTTTGTGGACTGCAGCTCTGCATTCAACATAATCATCCCAGCTCTTCTGCAGGACAAGCTCTCCTAGCTGCATGTGCCCAACTCCATCTACAGGTGGATCACAGACTTCCTCACCAACCGGAAGCAGCACATGAGGCTTGGAGACTGGTTTCATACTCCCCAACCATCAGCACTCGATCCCCTCAAGGCTGCAGTCTTTCTCGTCTTCTCTCCGTACACAAAGAGCTGAACCAGAGAATGTGCTTCCTGAGACAACTGAGGAAGTTCTTTTATGAGTTTATTGGCACTTTTCCACTGACTGAACACGGTATGGCTCAGTTTATTTAAGCCCCCTGATGGAGAATTTCTATACCTCCATCATCGAGTTCATCCTCACCTCCTCCATCACCATCTGGTTCGCTGTAGACGAATGCAGCAGAGCAGCGTATCATCCGCTCAGCTGAGAAGGTGATTGACTGCAATCTTCCTTCCCTCCAGGACCTGTTCACCTCCAGGGCTCTGAAGTATGCCGGAAAGATTGTGGCTGGTTCCTCTCATCCTGAACATAAAATCTTTCAGACTCTCCCTTGGAAGAAGACTTCAGTCCATCAGGTCCATCAGGACCAGGATCTCCTGCTACAGGAACAGTTTCATCCCCTCTGGTACTGGCCTATTGAACATGGACCAGTAGATCTTCATATATGTCACAATCACATGCCATCTCCAACCCCCCACAACCTAACTCACCCCACTTTCTCACTGATTCGTTTGCATCCTAAAGTCTATTAAGAAATGCACGGACACTTGGATTATTATTGCATAAATTCTTTTGACTTGTACAGTAAATACTGTTAGTTGGTTGTTATGTTTATATTTGTTCTTGTTATTCTTACTTTGATTTATCATCTGCTCTCCTTCACCCAAGACAAATTCCTTGTACTATGCAATAGTACTTGGCAATAAAACTGATTCTGACTATTGAGACTTTAAGTTTAATTGATGGCTGCATATGGTTGGCTAGTGGTTAATCGCTCTATGCATCCTTTATCTGATTGGTTGCAATAGTGGCCATGAGGCAGTCATGAGGTGGCCACTCAATACCAGTCCATTTTATCATCCTCTATTTGAGAACTGAGCACCACTATTATGGAAATACAAATAAATGATTAATGAGGGAATGGTAATAGGCCAAATGCTTTATTGCTGTTGCATTTAGTTTGTTGATGCTTTTTTCACTGTTAATGTTCAGTTTTATTTGTTTTGCAAGTCTTATATTTTTTCTATTTTTAGGGCATGTTTAAAGAAGTGTGTTTATTTGTGTAGATATTTGTTTTAAAGCAGAGATTTCCAAACCAATGTGAACTCAGTGGATGTTTCACAAAGTGTATTTTAATTTCAAGAAGAAATATGTCATATTCACATTTTGGAGATGCAGATCTTGCAGCACTCATTTTAATTTTCTTTTTTAATATTGCTTTTAAGACAAAATGTCAAAAACAATGTGAAAAAGAGAGAGAAAAGGGAGATGGTTTTAAAGAATTCAAATGAAGGTTGGTGAATTTAGGCGGTCTGGAAGAAATAAAATACACAAAAGACTTCGGCTGGGACCTACCGGACTCAGCAGCACATTCAGGAGACATGTTACAGGATGATGCAACTTTTGTTACAAAGCACATAATGTTTGATGTCAAATTTAAGAAATATCACAGAAAGAATGGATTTAGTTAAAGGCTTTAGAAGAAAAAATAACAATTTAACCTCTTGGAAATTTTAAGAAAGAGTTCTAAAAGATACAGATACGTTTCGTGTTGAGTGACCAGTAGGTGGCGGTAATTTACCTTAAAGTTGTTTGCCAACCACCTTTAAACAGGAAGAAGAGCTTATCGTTGTAGGCAGTTGGTTCGTGTTTTACGTCTGTACTGTCCGTTTTTTTACAGCAAGCAGGAATGGTAAAACAAACGCATCTTTTGTTAGAATAATGCAGTAAAAAAACTTAAACACATCTTACAAGTAAATATCTCCAGAGGTTGCTGGTAATTAAAGTACAAGGCTTCATCAACACAATGTTGTTCTTTTAGGTGCTTGCTTCGTTGCAGCCTCTCCGGGATACGCGGATAGAAAAACCAAACACACCTCAGACTCAGTAACACGTCACTAAATAAAGCCGTGAGAAACTCGCTTCACGGCAGTCAGTTAGCCAGAGGTGAACATCTGGCAACTCCAAAGGGATCATGTTTCAGGAAACAGTGGGGCTTGTTAGTAAGTATTACGTCTGTTATAAACTATCATCCGATAAGTGTCATAAAGGGAACTATCAGTATAAGACGGGAAATGTTTTGGTTCGCCTTTTTTTAACCGAACTAGCGCGAGAGTTGAGCTTGTACCAGATAAACGCTAACTTGTTGGGGAACATGAAGAACCACCTGCTCCGTGTTTCACAAGCTTCCTGCTGTCCTGTTTGTAATTTGTTGCGTTGTTATTCTCCATCTGGTCTCGACAAACCGGAAAAAAATTAATTAGGCTATTTCTTCTTTTCTGAAAAGGTCACGGTCATAAGTGATAAAAAGATAATGGATCTGCGTGAACGAGTTAAATCTTCCTCCTTTAATTAACCCAGAAGACGACCTGAGCCATGTGGAGGTAGGTGTGAAGCCGCTTCACTCACCTGGTATTTTCCATCTGACTCCACCTTGCTGAAGGTTTCTTGTTTTGTTCATTAACAGGATCAGCTTTTCATGCCTTTTCCCAGCCTCGTGGCACTTCAGCCTGTCATCCCAGGTTCTTCCTCGCCTTCTGATACCTTCCCTCCGACAGCTGCTCTTCATCGGCCTGGTGATCTTCCTCATTGGACTCCTCTATATGCTGCTTGTAGCTGCCAAGGTCCAGGCCAGCTGGATCACAAAGGAGAATCACTTCCACCGGTATTTGAAACAAAGAGCTGTTTTTCCAATGTAAATATCACGTATGTTACATATAGACATCCTTGATGACTTTTTTGCTTGTTGAAAAGGCACCTGGCGAGAGTTACTGATCTAGACGCAACAGATACAAGCAACCCCAACCTGAACTACGGTCTGGTGGTAGACTGCGGCAGCAGCGGCTCCAGGGTGTTTGTGTACTGCTGGCCCCGACACAACGGCAATCCCCGGGAACTGCTGGACATCCGGCAAATGCGAGATCTACACCGCAAGCCGGTGGTCATGAAGATAAAGCCCGGTAAAGATGATCAACATGATGCTTTTACATGCTGCTTCTGGTTGTAAAGTAGAACTTTTTTGACCTTGCTGTGTTTTCCCTGCAGGAATCTCTGAATTGGCTAAAACACCTGAAAAGGCCAGTGATTACATTTATCCACTTCTAAGCTTTGCAGCTCGACACATTCCCAAAAATAAGCACCAAGAAACACCTCTGTACATCCTGTGCACAGCTGGAATGAGAATCCTACCAGAGAGGTAAAGATGTGCTGACCAAGCCAGATGTCTCAGCAGCAACGAGACGAGTGCAGGGATTTAAATTACATTTAAAAAGGAAATCGGGCTGTAATGTTTTTGCATTTCTTCCCTCTCAGTCAACAAGAAGCACTTCTTGAGGATCTCCGCACAGATATTCCTGTTCACTTCAACTTCCTCTTCTCTGATTCCCACGTGGAGGTGATTTCTGGAAAACAAGAAGGTAAATAAGTCGAAAAATTAAGAATTAATCTTTCATATTCTCAGTATTCAGGATAAATAAGTGGTTCTTTTCATTTTAAGTTTAATTCCAAAGCAGTTGTTATTTATAGAGTTGCTGGGAGAGGTTTATGTAATAAAACTGACACAGTGTTTGTTGGTCTTAGGAGTCTATGCATGGATTGGAATAAATTTTGTCCTCGGACGGTTTAATCATGCACACAATGGTAAGAACTCACACAAATGAACTGTATTGAAATAGTTATTTTTGTTTTTAAACCGCTCGTGTGACATATTAACGTGACGCTACATTTCTCTGCTGTCATCGATATCAGACGGAGAAGCTGTGGTGGAGGTCCATGTTCCAGGTAGCAATCAGGAGGAGTCCATGATGAGGAAGAGGACGGCTGGTGTCCTGGACATGGGTGGTGTCTCCACACAGATTGCATATGAAGTGCCCAAAACTGTAAGCTTTGCTTCTCCGCAGCAGGTTATTATCCACAACCAATTCAGTTCTTGTGCCGTCTTTTGTTTTTTGTCACTTACACTTTGTTTTTCTTCCTCCCTTCAACCCTTTTTCATACCCTGGTTAAACTTCTGAGCCATTTTGTCCTGTGGAGACGATCTGCTCTCCATTCATCACTGTTGAACACATACTGTAAGCCAGCTGCATATGACTCCAGGGCAGGATTTAATGCTGAGGACACGTACTTGTGTTGTAGAAGGATTTCTGTAGAGTTGGAGCTTTTTATGTTTTCACTTGTTTTAGATCGATCTGGCTGTCAGAGTGCAACAGGAAGAAGATGAAGACATTAATTAATGACTTTTCAGACAGTATTTTTAATTTTTTAATCAGCCATGTTACAGACACTTAAAAAAAGCCTTTCGTGTTTGTTTCCGGTAAGTATTTAGTTATAAAGAAGTACGGCCTGTATATGTACACATTTCTTTTTAGAATTTGTGGGTGCGACTTATATTCAGGAGCTATATAGTCCGGACAGTAAGGTAATTATTCTATTTGTGTGAGAATGAAACCCATATGATGGGTATTTTTCTTTAGAGGTTTTTCTTAGACTAATTTGTGTTTCTTCTACAGGAGGAAGTTGCCAAGAATTTACTGGCCGAGTTCAACTTGGGGTGTGATGCTCATAGCACCGATCACATTTATCGTGTTTACGTGTCCACCTTCCTGGGATTTGGAGGAAATGCTGCACGCCAAAGATACGAGGAGAGCCTCATCAGGAACACTGCCTCCCAAAACAAGTAAGCCCCACCCACTTAGTGCTTCTGCTCCGTTTGACCTCTGTGAAAGGCTCAGAGGACTCTGCGGTGTGAGCAGTAACGCTATGTTTGACGATGTCTTCAGGCGTTTAGGTCAGCACGTCGGTGAGACAGCAGAGTCTCCCCTCCTGGACCCGTGTCTTCCCACCGACCTGCAGGATGAGATCGGACCGTCTTCACAGAAGCTCTACCTGCGAGGAACGGGAGACTTTGACCAGTGCCGACAGATTCTCCAGCCTTTTCTCAACCGCACCAATGACACCCAAACTTCACTAAGTGGCGTCTATCAGCCTGCGATCGACTACAGTAACAGCCAGTTTTATGGCTTCTCTGAGTTTTACTACTGCATGGAAGATGTGCTGCGTATGGGTGGAGATTATAATGCTTCCAAATACTCCCGAGCCGCCAAGGTGATGCAGCAGTAAAATAATCTCTACTCTCTAAACATTTCTGATAAAATGACAAGTTATAATGTTAGTGAAATGAAACCACAGGCTTAGACACTCATATGTACTGCTTTGGAAACAGGGTTACTGCGCCACCCAGTGGAAGATACTAAAGGAGCGCTTTGACTCCGGCCTTTACGCCTCACATGCAGACGCTCACAGACTGAAGTAAGTCTCAAAGCTTTATCAGATGTTTTCCTACCACTCGCTCAGAAACAATATGCTCACCAGTGTTTTGTTTTATGTGTCCGCAGGTATCAGTGTTTTAAATCAGCGTGGATGTATGAAGTGTTACACTCGGGTTTCTCGTTTCCAGCCAGTTACAAGAATCTGAAAACTGCCTTACTGGTCTATGATAAGGAGGTCCAGTGGACTCTTGGAGCTATACTTTACAGGACCAGATTTCTACCTTTGAGGTGAGATTTAATTTCACATCTGCCAATCTCTAATATCAGATACTAATCCAACTTAGGAAATTTTGTCCTGGGAAATTCCATCTCATTTAACCTGTTTTTCAATATACGTGGACTAACGATTAGGTAATATACAAACTTCCCTGTAATTACAGATTTCTGCCACTTCATGCATGAAAGAGAAACAACATCATTATTATTATTACTAAAGGTTTGCTGGTGTGGAGTTACAGAAACCACAGATTCATTGAACCTGAAGAATAAAATGAATATTTTAAAATCATTTATGTTGGAATGGATTTGATTTTTCTTCTTAAGCGAGCACACACACACAGAAAAGATTATAATGGTGTTTTAATTTACGGGGCGTTTAGTTGAAGTTGATCAGATTTCAGTCTCATGATGCTCCGATTTCAACTCCAGAAATTTAAAGGAACAAAGATTCTTGTTGGTTCATCTACCAGCTCGGATTTCTTTTATTCTGAGCAGCTCTAATTCTTATTTCCTCATCACATCCTTGTTTGATCTGAGTGGGTTGTTTCTGTCGTCTCTTGCAGGGACATCCCACAGGAGAGTCTGAAAGGAGCCCACGCTCACTGGAGACACAGCTTCTCTTTCGTCAACAACCATTACCTTTTCCTCGCCTGTTTCTTCATCGTGTTGCTCTCTATCATGCTGTACTTGCTCCGCCTCCGCCGTATTCACCGGCGTGCAGCACAGTCTTACACTCCCTCCTCTGTCCCCTGGCTGGAGGAAGGCCTCGGCTCCCCGACGCTCCCAATCAACCTCTAAACTTTGGACAATGTGGACTCCATTTCTGGCTTTTTAAAGCCAAATGTCACTCTGTTCTCCATGCTCAGTCTTTGAAGTCTGCATCCAGGAAAAAACATTAGAATATTTATGTTTATTATTTTACATTTAGATTTTAAGATCCTTTTTTTATGGTTTCAGGATATTTTGCCTGCGGCACTCTGCAGCTGCCTTTAAGTCTCTTGTTGTTTTTTTTTGTTTTTTTTATGAAATTCCTCCCTTTTAGTCATCCCATACCCAAACAATACTTGGTTATCCTTTGCATTTCACTGTACTTTAAAATGTACTGCACCGAGATCTGATTTACTTTGTGTGTGTGTGTGTGATGTTTGTCTTTCTTTGTACCTTTTTTTCGGTGGGTTTGTGTCTGTCCTAGTTATTAGAATAATAGAATTTACAGAATCTCCTGATGCAGTCTAATTTATCTCGAGCTGTAGAAGCACTTTGCAAAGCAGTCGAACTGCATGCCCCAGCTGAAGGATGTTTTCTATGTTTGTATGTTCATTTCTACATATTTATGTTGCAACATAAGAAGCCTTTAACACCTATATTAGTGCAATACATGTCTTGTCACTGTTTGGAAATTCTCCAACCCATCTGCCTTTTTGACAAGAGTATCGATCCCTCTTAAGACCCTGATTATTTTTTTATTTTTATCTGTTGTCTGACTGTTAAGATGGATGTTGGTACAGATATTTATTTGGGGCTTCGTTTTCAGGAGCTGTTCTAACACTACTGTGAGGAGATTGTATATGAGAGGGCATGTCCCATTATGATGGTACGTCACATGTTTTCACAGATGAATGAAACATCTGTTTTGCATCTGCAATAAAGGTTTTCTGAGATGCTCGTCTGCTCAATTCATGAAATCAATCTAACTAAACATCATGTATATAAAAACCAATTTGCAAGTCTTATAAATCCGTATTTTATTCACAATAGAACATAACATCAAATTATGAAACTGACCGTTTTTTTACCATTACATAGAAAACAACGGATCACGTGTGATAGAAGATTTGAAAAGTGATCAACTAAACAGCCGCTTACATTTCACGCTACTTCCTGGGGTTGTGGTTTTGTAATTTGATGTTGGAGACAAATATCTTGACTTTGTTGTTACAGTAAAACTTCATAATGGTGGAAAGAGTCTGGTCATCATTTCACTGTAAAACAGGTTTGCTAAGTATTTTGATTCAGGAAATTTTCACTAACAATAAGAAGCTATTTCATGTGTAAAGTAACCAGTACATTAAAAAACTAATATGTGGCAGAATACAGATGAATTGTTGCGTGATGTGAGGAACTGAAAGCAGACCCTTCTGAGTCTCTTATATGGAGCGTTGATAGCTTTGTTTTCTTTTCTTTTTTCTTTTTTTTGTAGCTTCAGCAGAAAATTAGATTGTTGGCTGAGAGACATGAGGGTGGCTAAATATTAAGGTTTGAATGTGTTGCATCATCACAATTTTTGAAAACAGATAAAGTGTTAAAATCCACGTTTCAAAGGCACAAATCTGATTTGAGTATATTGGTCCAGTATTATAATTCTGCTTCATAAAACCAATACAGGATATTTTCAGATAATTTCAATTAATAAGACTTTTTAAAGATTCTCAGTCCATTTAGGAACTTATTTCTATTTTCTGTCACTAACAGAGGAGATTTCTAAAGACCTGGAAACATGTATAATAATACCAAGAAGTAGTATTAATAGTAATAGTAGTGACTGTAGTAGATCCAAAGTCAGAAAATACTTCTGTTAATGCCCAGAATTGGTCTTCAGTTACCAGACATGTAAATAATATACAAATTGTTACTGTTAAATAGTAACATTACGTATATCAAAGTTTATATAGCAGCAACAAAATGTCGGGAACTTATGTCCAAAAATTATACATTAAAACATCTCAAAGAGAAACACTTGTGAGATGAACTGTTACAACAGTTTTTGTTCTTGTTTTTTATATATACTGTGATCACTAGCTGTAATGACACCACTAGACATGTGACACGTTAACATGTCAGGCTCCTATAATACCAGACACTGATATGATACTGTACTTTGCCAACACCCACGGCGGCTCTAATGTGGGCTTTGTGTGTAGAGCTTATGTTTCAATGGTTTGTGACGTGGGATTAATTATCAACCCAAACCTGTTTGTGTAAAGAAACCGGTTTCGTCTTTTTTTTCCTGGTGTCATAGTCTAGAGTCTAGATAGAGAAGAGCATTGCATCAAAAATATCTTGAAACTGTAAGAAGTTGTATGTTGTTCCTATAAACAGTAAAACTGGCAATGATAAACATAATAAGTCTGAAAGTGAGATAACATTCAGAGGCTGGAACCAATGCATAAATGTGGTCAAACTGTTTAATAGAAGACTTTGTTCTTCGCTCCAGGCTATTTCATATGGTTGTTCACATGATCTTCAGAAGGATGATGTTTTCAAGACAACATGTTCAAATTCAACAGGGTACAAAGTGGGAGGACTTGTATGAATTTACATCTAAATAATATGCATGTGAAACAGGAGGAAGCCAGTGGAACACAAGTAAATGTCTTTATTCATGCCACATTTCTTTCACCAGTTGTTAGGGCTTCTTAAATAAAGCAGGCAGCTCTGTATCTTGATAATATCAATGAACACATGTTGTCCGATAGAGGGGCGGGCACACCTGCTTATCTAACTTTAGCAGAACGGATGATAATAACATTTCCACCAGACCCATTCAAAAACTGAGTTGAATTGTTATACTGGCGGGACAGTGAACAGGAATTTAGCACGGAAACTTTTTATTGGTGGATCAAACCATCATCCCGCCTCTTTCATCTGTTTTTTGAATATGATTGGTTCGCTCTTGAATCAGCCACGCCTCTTAGTGACACCGTCACACGGGTGCTGGAACTCCACTAAAGTAGTGATGATGTTGTGGTTATCCATGCCGCCTCCGCCGTTACCTCTCCGGGTGTTTTGTTGTACGGAAGGGCGCGTTTGAGAGCTCATCGCGCATGGAGTTGAGCTCGAAGCGTGCCGTGGCAACGCTGGAGATGTCGCAGGTCCAAAGTCAAGACGATGAGGCTTTTAAGAGTGACGAGGAATATGAGAGCCTGCCACCTCATGTTTCCGTAACGACCCACATGACAGCAGGAGCAGTGGCAGGAGTGCTGGAGCACACGGTGATGTACCCGGTCGACTCAGTCAAGGTAACTGAGTCCAAGGCAGCCGAACTGTCGGTTACAGTTGTTTTTACCTCCGCAGCTCAAACACTAACTGACATCACAGCAGTTGACTGGTTTGCTAACATGCGCTAGCTCCGCTGATCCACAGTTAGCCTCCGTGTTAGCTCGTCCAGCCGCGGCAGGATTCATAAAATAGACCGAATCAACCAGTTAAACAGGCTGCCAAAGTAAATCTGACTCAAATAAAAGTTCTTAGTTTAAACCAAAATACTTTACTGTCTCTGTTTATCAGTGCAGTTACAAACTTTGCTAACCTACTAAACCGGATAGAGTCTAACTTTAAAACACCAAAGACTTTTCATTATTTCTAAAACAGTCATTTTGTACCTCAAAATAAGTCCAACTTTTATGTCATTCCAGTTTTCTTAACCAGGAAAAACAAACGTGATAAGTTGTTTTCCTGGAGGCTCAGTGAAGGTCAAGTGTTGGATGTATTGTAACTCCAAGTCAAACTACCTTTTCAATGGAAACAACATCCACCACTAACGTGTTACTCTGGCTAATAATGACCAACTAATAACTTATTACCGTGGTTATAAATTTTATACTGAATTTACATGCATCGATCTGGATAAACTGACATAATCCCAATGATTTCACCTGATCTGTGTTAGAGATACCTCCTTACTTACATGCTTACATTGAAAATGACACACACACACACACACACACACACACACACACACACATATATATATATATATATATATATATATATATATATATATATATATATATATATATATATATATATATATATATAATTTCATTATAAATATAACATTTTATTGATGCATGTTATTATCAGATTTAAAATGATATATTTAAAGGTTTAGTGCCATGTGAAAGCTGTAAAATGAATAAAATGTATTTATACTATTCATGTAAATGTTATTTTTCCAAGGTCAGATGATGAAATTTAAGTCTTGACCTTGTAATAAATCCTGTAATATAAAGAAATGTCCCAAATATAATTAAACTGCAAATGTTGAAAATAGAAACTCCTCTTGAAAGAAGACTTTTGAATTAGTTTTTAACTGATAGTTTAATACCCGAGTAAATATTCCATAAGTAAATGAAAACATTTAGCAGTTTAAGGCTTGTTAAAAATTGACCCCAGAGTAAATGTCAAACTGCCTGTATGAACTTTGCTCCTGCAGACCCCCCCCCCCGTTTGCTTCAGCTTCATTGTTCTTTAACAATGTGCCGTTGGTTTTTTTAAATAATTTCTCATGCTGATCTGTTTTAACAATAATTTTAAAATGGCACATAAACAGCCAGAACCGTAACAAAGTCATCTCGTCCATTTTTAGTCAGTCGTTATCTTCTTGAGATATTTACACATTGACCCACAATGTTTTATGACCCAAACCTCTGCTGTCATTTCCTCTCAAGTTTTCCAAGTTTGCATAAGCGCTTTGCAGCCACGGACGAGGCGCTATGTTCAGTTTTGTCAGCTGGAATCAACCCAGTTAAGTTCCTGATGACCTCGAACCTGCTTTTTAAAATAAAAGACGAAGCATTTCGAGTGTGAGAAGAAGGACCAAGTTGGCGTCTGGCATCAGTTTTGGGACGAGTCTAACAGAATGACCAGATGTTTTTGTTTTTTTAATTTAAATTTTGATTGAATTAGTATCAATTTAATGTTTGTCTCTCAGTACAACAAACACAGATGTGTAAAATCAGGGAGTAGTCTGTACCGATGCTAGGAGGGGCGTCTTATCAGCCTTACACACACAGGGTGTGCAGATGCAACAGTTTCTCTGTAGTATTGATTAGTAAACAGACATAAAACACACAATCTGTGATCATAGATGAGACTATTTCTCTTTCATGGCTACATAGAAACACTGATGTTTGATTTTTGTTCTTTTTCTGGAACGTTATGTACTGAATTGTACATGTTATTACATCTTCAGAATTATAACTTAATAAGGATTTTAGCTTCAAAGTGTGTTCTAGAATTTGTCTATGGGAATGTAAAGCATTCTTGCTGCCACGTTTCGTGTGCCCATGTTCCCAAATCTCTGTCCAGCGGAAATGTAATTGATATTTTATTGTCAAACCAAAGGAAGGAAACGGAGGCAAACATGCTGAGGAAGATGGACTCGGTCGATCTCCTCCCTACGTCTCTGTTCAAATGAAAACATGCTTTGTGTTGTCCAGATAACTTGGCATAGCGGAGTAAAACAAAGAGCTGCCACAGACTCCCGCACCAGCCTGGGAGAGCGGCACATTGCTCGGACGATCGATACCTCACTAAAGCCAATATTTACTGCCTAAAGAACTCAAGAAATCAGCAGCAGGTGTTCTCTTCAAGGTCGCACGTTAATGCCAGTGATTTAAGAATTATTCTTGTTTTCTTACAGACACGGATGCAGAGCCTGCAGCCCGACCCTAACGCACAATACAAGGGTGTGTATGAAGCTCTGAAAAAGATCATCCGGACTGAGGGGGTCTTCAGACCGCTTAGGGGCCTCAACATCACAATGATGGGAGCGGGGCCCGCCCATGCGCTCTACTTTGCGTGCTACGAGCGTGTGAAGCACTCTCTAAGTGACATCATTCAGAACGGAGGCAACAGCCATTTAGCTAACGGTACGAGCTCCTGTTTGAGTCACATCAACTGCGAGGTGGATTTAGGAGAGTTAATACACAGTTTACAACAACCAGGACAAACATGGGAATTCCTTTTCAGGATAATAATAATAAAAAACATCATAATACAAGATACGTCTCTTTTTTTTCCCTTAGACAGGAATTTGTTGTTGTTCAGCTAAATCGCTGCTAGAGTTGTTGTCTGGAATTTATAAGAAATGAACTGAAGTGCTTGAAAACTCTGTGATGTTTTCGACTCAACGTGCTTGGTTGATGTTTCAGGTGTGGCCGGGAGTGTTGCCACCGTTCTCCATGATGCCGTCATGAATCCAGCTGAAGGTAAGAAGCATGCCATTCAACAGGTTTTTATTCTGACTGTCTGTTAGAAGATCTGATACAGACGTGTCTGTGAGTGCAGTACGGTGCAAAAAATATGGTCTGGATCAAAAGTTTATTAAACTTTCTGAAGATAACGGGAGTTGTGACGAAACAGACACAGGCCGTTCGAACTCGGGTGTTATCGCCACCTGTGTAGTTTGAGAGATAAAAATTGAAAGAGAAGTTGTTGACCTGTTTTCACACCCACTATGAAGGTAAGAACACCTGTGGAGCTAAAATATTCAACAAAAACCTCAGAAAAACTGTTTTTAATGGAAGGGCCTCTTTAAAGGAAAAATGCAGAAAAGAACCAGACAACAGGATCTTCATGGCTCTGAGAATCACCTCGTTGAAGCTAACATGCTACTTTATGATATGTTTCATATGTTCCATCAACAGGAACAAATTCTAACAGGCTGCTAGTAATTAAGTGTCTGAGGACCACATTTAAAATCAGTTAAAGTTGTTTGTTATGTGTCAACCCAACACTGGAGGAGTTTTTTAATGCCTGAATGATTCATATGTCAGAATTAAGTGGTTTAACAAACAAAAGAGTGATCAGAAAGTAAAAAAAAGGCTGAAAACAGCCGAATAACTTCAGAAAGTCTGAAGAAATGTTGATTAAGACAACTTTAAACACTGGGGATGACTTTTGCACAGTACAGTTTATTACCTATCAAGTGTGTGTGTGTGAATGGTTGTTTGACTATGTGTGGTCCTGTGATGGACTGGTGACCTGTCCAGGGTGTCCCCCGCCTCTCGCCGTGTGACCGCTAAAGATGGGCACCAGCTCCCTGCGACCCTGAACAGGTTCAGAAAATGGATGGATGAAAACAGATGTGTTCAGAAGAATAAATAAAATGTTCAAGACCCAAACCTCTTTAAACAAACATATTTATTTTTTTGTATTCAGGCTAATTATCTAGATAAAGTTACAGAATGTAGTCCTAAAAGCAGATGAAGACAGTTCTGCTGCTGCAGCAGCGTTCAGGAGGTGGAACATCAGGTCTGAGATAACACAGGCAGCACGAAGCTTCACAATTCCTCAGAAAACGGGTTTCTGTGAAAGCACAAACAGCATGAAGGACACTGCATTGTGTCTACATCCACGGACACATCAAAGGAAAACTGGAAAACAAATCAAACGATAAACAAGACGAGTATTATTAGCACAACTGTTGATATAAATTAGATTCAGTGAGGTCAAGTGTTATGCTGGAACTCTTCAAGGACTCTCTGTGTGTGTGTGTGTGTGTGTGTGTGTGTGTGTGTGTGTGTGTGTGTGTGTGTGTGTGTGTGTGTGTGTGTGTGTGTGTGTGTGTGTGTGTGTGTGTGTGTGTGTGTGTGTGTGTGTGTGTGGATTTAAACAGCTGTTTATTTTCAGTCTACAACAGATTAGCTGACGGTGGTTGTGCATCATGCTAACAGATTATGGCGTCTGTTTGAAACGAAACATGCTAACACGGTTTCTGTTTGTCTCCTGTGCCTCAGTGGTGAAGCAGAGGATGCAGATGTACAACTCTCCCTATCGAGGACTTTGGGACTGTGTCGTCAAAGTAACACGCTCTGAAGGCGTGGGAGCGTTCTACCGAAGCTACAGCACCCAGCTGACCATGAACATCCCCTTTCAGGCCGTTCACTTCATGACCTACGAGCTGATGCAGGAACAGTTAAACCCCCACAGGCGCTACAACCCCGGCAGCCACATCGTGTCAGGAGCAGCGGCCGGAGCCGTCTCTGCTGCTGTCACCACGCCGCTCGACGTTTGTAAAACGCTGCTCAACACGCAGGAGAACGTAGCGCTGAACTCCATGAACATCAGCGGCCATCTAACGGGGATGGCCAACGCCTTCAGGACAGTGTACCGGCTCGGGGGACCGGCAGCCTTCTTTAAAGGGGTCCAAGCTCGGATCATATACCAGATGCCCTCTACCGCCATCGCCTGGTCTGTGTACGAGTTCTTCAAATACTTCCTGACGAAGCAGCAGCTTGAACAAGAGCCCGGATCTGGACCGCTGTGATGGATGTGCTGGAGCTACATCCACCCAGGACACGCAAGACTCCCACGAGTCGACGTGGTTTTACAAGTTGCTGTAGAGGAAATAGTTTTAGTTTTTGTCAAACAAGGAAGTCACCATGTGGAGTCATGGCACTCCTCATTCTTTCTTTTCTTTTCTTTTTTTTTTTAAGCTACAGTGACGTGGCACAATCACGCTATGCAACAAACTATTCCTAAAAAGAGGAAGCGTGGCGTTCGCTCCGCTTCACTCCATTACCAAATATTAGTTCTCCTCCTGTGGTCAGCACATGCTGAAACATCTGAAGCAATGTTTGCTTTTCTAAATATTGGAACTTCTTAATTTATTTAGTCGCCTTCCTTTAGCTTGTGTCTTCATCGGGACGGAAGACAAACTGAGTGCTGTTTGTTTAGTTTAATTGTGTTTATAAAAACCTGCCATGACTCATTCTGTTATTCCTCTCGTCTCCTCAGAGGACCGGACAGCAGTGTCTTCCAAGTGCCTCGTGGATCTCAACCTTTTTTTACTTCCATCTTACTCGTCTTATTTTCTACATAGGAAATATTTCACAAAAACAAAACGCACAATTCAGCCTTTAAAAATAAACTCTGAAACAGGCTGGTGGTTTATTTTATCAGCTAAATCCAGTTTTCCTTCATGAGTGTGTGTGTAGAGTTCCATGTCTTTGCCTTGTTTAAAGTGCAGAACTTCAGTGCTGCTGCTTTACGCACAACGTAGAACCGGAGCAGGTCGGCAGCTTGTTGAACAGTGGCTTCACCTTCATGCAGGACCAGCTGTGGATCAGAGAGGTCGTTACTTGAGAGGACGACAATTTCTCCCGATTTTTTTACACTTGATGTTTAGGTTTTGTGCCTCACGTTGTTTATTTGGGTCATATCAAGATTACATGGTATAAATATGTTTATATCATGTAGATTTAACAGCTCAGATGAAATTTTTAACACACTTTGTTAGCTATCAGATCAAATCTTTGATTTTCCTCTCATTCTGTTTTTGTTGCACATTTCCTGTGTGTGATCTGTTCCAGTGGTCGGGATGTTCTGGTGGATTTTGATCCGATCCAGAAAGGGGTTGGATTTATTTGTTCTTTTGTTCAGTCAGACCTGACAGATTTGTCCTGCCATGCGCAGTCGATCAAACATAAACAAACCAAAGACACGTTGAATTCCATGCGTTTCCTCTGCGGGCACGTACCTGGTGTCAACTATCATTCCTTCAAAACTGAAATTCTAAACTTGAATTCTCTTTGAGCTCATGAATCAAAGTCCAAACAACGTTCGTCCTTTTTGATATTCAGCAAGTCCTTGTGAAGAATCTAAAAAGGCTCCCAGGAAGAAGAAATGCACACTGCATACACTCCTTGTTTGTTATGTTGCCAACATTCAAACTCATAGAAAAGTTTTAATCCAGTGCTTACATTTTTTTAAATGGAGAAAAAAGTTGTTGATCTTTGTGGGAAATTTTATTTTGTAAATATTTTGATGCTATTTATGCACAGTTGATTTATGATGGGAGTTTGAGGGGGGGGGGGGGGGG